>JAYJMJ010185284.1:0-16423 GCA_036873875.1 Laminaria ephemera
CTTACCCACGCTATAAAGCGCTCTCGGCAGTTGGTGTCTCAGAAAAAGAAATCTCGATACCGAGATTCGAACCCGTGTGCTACGACGTACGGTAGGGGGGTGTTATACTAATATACGTATCATTTTCACTTCCTTGTTTAAGGCCACTGGGTCAAGTGACTAATTCCCTCTCTCAAAATAGGAGTTTTTCGGTTTTAATTGGCGCAGCGTGTAGCGAACAATCTCAAGGTGGTGCATATCGCAAAATCAAAAACCAAAATAGCCAAGACAAAAATAAAAAAATTAAGTAGTCATTCTTCAGAGTGGCTCTGATCGGCTGAAATAAAACGGCCTAAAGGTGCCTCCCCTGCCGTAGCCCTAGTCCATAGTAACTACGAATGTATTATAGGTAACCGTATCCGGAAAAGTGCCGGTTGGGAGCCCCCTACTGCATTTTTTTTTAGTGCCCGGGTCTACACGTTTCAATGGCCGCCGGCAGGGCCCATCAACCAGCCCCATCCCACGCCGACCAAATTCGAGGGTCGGCTACAGCCAGCAAACAATTTCGTCGATTACGCAGGAAACTACAGGTAACCTCGTTACAACAAGCTCCACCAAAAAGTACCCGACTTTTATGTACAATCCCACACGTGGGTACAGTTGTGAAGGGACTACTGCACTGCACGTTGGAATTGCCTGCCAAGGTTTGTGCCGTGGACGCGAGGCGGTGTCGTCTATAAGAAACTAACGACACCGGTGTCGTATACAAGGATCTATGGCACCGGTGTCGTAATACGTGTAAGATACCGGTGCCACAACATAAACGGTGTCGAATGTAAGAAACTGACTTCGGTGTCGAATACAGCAGATAAGAAACCAGTGCCGTATGTAAGAAACAACGGCACGAGTGTATGGCGTAGAAAAAAAAAAAGTAATACACCGGTGTCGAATATAAGAAATCGTCGTATAAAAGAAACCGGTGTCGTATAAGAAATTATGACACCGGTGTAGCAGATAAACTACAAACCGGTGTCCTATCTAAGAAAAAACGACGTCGGTGTCGTGCAACGGCGTCAAGAGTAAACTACGACGCCGGTGTCTTACACAGGAAACCTGCGTCGTAAAAAAGAGTATGACACCGGTGTCGCCGATGAAAATTGACCCCGGTGTCGAATGTAAGAAATCGGTGTCGTATCTAAGAAAAAACGACGGCGGTGTCAAGAATAAACTACGACACCGGTGTCGTGCAGAATAAAATACGACACCGGTGTAGAATAAAATAAAAACCGACACCGGTGTCATATGAAAAATTCGACATCGGTGTCGTGTAGAAGTGTCGAACAGAAAATCATACGACATCGGTGGCAATGCAATAAAATTCGACACCGGTGACATATAAGAAACCGGTGTTGCATCAATAAATTATGCCCGCGGCGTCGCAGAAAGCACGTTAACCCCAGTGTCGTACGAAAGAAACCGGTGTCTATCTAAGAAAAAACGGCGCCGTTGTCGATATAACCTAACCATTAGACCACCGCTAACCATCGCCAACACACCACCCCCAACCTTTGGTTGGGAACACCACTACCGCAGCGCTTGAAAACGTTCCTCGATCCGCAAGCTTACCCCTGTGCCGTATACAGTACAGTATGCCAGGTAAGAAATCGGCGTCTACAGTAAACTACGACACCGGTGTCGCAAACTGGCGACGTCTATGATATAACCCTGCCGTCACACCATCAACAACACACCAACCACAACCACAACCACCACCACCATCACCACCACCACCACGCTTGTAAACGTAACTCGACCCTAACGTTAAGTCACGACTAACCACCGCTGACACGAAAACCCCAACCCCAACCCTCAAACACCACCACCACTACGACGGTTGTAAACAAACTTCGACCCGCACGTTGGGCTAGACGCCCAACACAGAGTAGGAAAACCGGCGTCGAATATGAGAAACTATGACACCGGTGTCGTAATAAACTAAATACGACACCGGTATCGCATACCAGGTATAAGAAACTACGAGACCGGTGCCGTGTGTTAACTTTACCGTTTGACCGCCTCAATTCACCGCTAACACACCACCGCCAACCACCACCCAAGAAAGTACGACACCAGTGTCGTACAAAAAAAAATTACGACACCGGTATCGCATACCTGGTACCTGGTATAAGAAACTACGACACCAGCGTCGTATATTAACTTCACCGTTTGACCACCGCAATTGACCGCTGACACACAACCGCCAGCCACCACCCCCACCACCACCACCACCACGCTAGTAAATTAGAAACGTACCTCGACCCGCATCTTAGGCTCGACGGCCCATACGTTGGACTTTCCGTCCTGGTCACGGCTGGAACCCAGCCGCACGTTCTCGTTGGGGGCGAAGAAAGACTGAACGCTCCTGTTTTGCACAATTCATGGGCAGAAAAAACACGACGGACGCATACGACGGACGCACGCACACGCGAAATATGCAAACAAAAAAATATAAGCATCGTGAGAACCGTGTATATACTAAATCAGGATCCACTATCATACGCTTATCGATAGAACCAGAAGCAAAGCGTGAACCAACAACATTAATGATGATTATTACATTTGACCGTCACCACTCGTATCGTATATATCATATTGTTCACATTTTCACATTCTAGATCAGTAATGTTCAACAGCATCGCGAAGCACATGATGCCTGCACGTAGTAAGAAAACAAACAAGCATCAACAACAAAAACCACAACAACAAACAAACGAACAACAACAAACAAGTCGTTACCCCGTGCCGAGGCGGGCGAGCTGCACTCCGCACTCATTTTGCGGCCTCCCCCGCAACATCCGGCACCGCTTCCTCCACGACCTCATCTACAGCAGAACCGAAACCAACGACAGACCAAGAACCAGCACAAGAACCAGAACCAAAACCAAAACCAAAACCAAAAAAACGCAAGAGCGAGACGGATAAATACACCAACCAAGCCGTCGCCGCGTGTTAGTCTACAGCTTGCACTTCCGTCTCCTCCTACTGAAATAACCAGGACCAGACCAAAGCACACCAGGCTAAAACCTAGAACTAAAACCAAAGAAAACCAACTCCAAAACCAGAACCTGAAAAAGTACCAAAACCAGAACTAAACATGAAACCAAACCAGAAAAAAAAACAGAAGAGCGCAAGAGCGACGAGGATACCAGGTAAAGGATAACAACCAAGCCATCAGCCCGTGTCCCTCTACAGCCTCCACGACTTCGCCATCCCATTGACAAATCCAGAACCAAGGCAAGATGCAAACCAAAAACCAGAACGAAACCAAACGTCAACAATGGCGGAAACCAAAAACCAGAACCAGAACCAAAACCAGAACCAGAACCAAAACCAAAACCAAAACCAGAACCAAACCCAGAACCAAAACCAGAAGAGCGCAAGTGCGACAAGGATATGGAAACCACGCCGCCAAGTGTTCTTCTACAGCCTCCACAACCTCTTCCTCCTACTGACAGAACCAAAACCAAAACCAGAATCAAAACTAGATTCGACAAACAGAATCAGAACCAAAACCAGAACCAGAACAGACCTCAAACTAAAACCAAAAGCAAACTCTCCCGCTACAGCCTCAACGGCCTCCTCCTACTCGCGTCGAGAAAACCAGAGTCAGAACTGGAACGAAAAACTAAACCAGAACGAGAACCAGAACCAGAGTCAGGACTGGAACCAAAAACCAAACCAGAATGAGAACCAGAACCAGAATCAGACCTAAAACCAAAACCAGAATTAAAACCAGACCCAGGACCAACACCCGAACACAAAAACCAGAACTAAAACGAAAGTTTTCCTCTACCGCCTCCTCTCCGATGGACAGAGCCAGAACCAGACCTAGAACCGAAATCAGAACCTGACCAGAACAAAAAACAGAACCAGAACCACAACTACAACCAAAGATTTTCGTAAGCCGACACGGCCTAATCCTGTTCGCAGAACCAGAACCAAGATCAGCACCAGAAACAAAACCTAAACAACACAACCTACACTACAGCAAAAACAAGCACAATCAGAACCAAAACCACACCCAGAACCAAATTCAAAAACAGAACCTAAAAGCATCCTTCCTCTACAGCCTCCACAGCCTCCCCTTCCTACTGACAGAATCAGAACCAGACTACAACCGAAGCCAAAATCAAAACCAGAACAAATAACAAACCCAGCACTATAGCCAAAACCACAACCAAACCTACAACCAAACCAGAACCAGAACAGAATCAAGATCCGAACTAAAACCAGACCTAGAACAAAAATCAAACAAACTCCAAACCCAGAATTAGCCGAAACCAGAACCAACTCTACTGCTGTAGAACCTAAACCAGAACCGGAACCAAAAGCAAGATCAGAACAAAAAACCAGAACCAGAACAAAAGTCAGACCAAAAAACAAAACAAAAAAAAGCAAACTAACAAAAACAAGAAACGAAAAGAGTGCAACAGCGAGATCGGTAAGAACACCTAAGCTCTACAAGGCCTGCTAATATTGAAAGAACCAGAACCTAGAACCAAAACAAAAACAAAATTCAAACCAGAAACAAAACCAGAACCAAAACCGGCACCAAAATCAGAACCAAAACCAGAGCCGAATTCCTCCTCTACAGCCTCCACGGCCTCCTCTCGTTAAAACAACCAAAACCAGGCATGAAACCAAACCCAGAGGCAGAACCATCATCACAAGCAGAAACAGAACCAGAACCAACACCAGAACACAAACCACAACACTAATATCAAATTCAAACCCAAAATCAAACCAAAACCAAAACAAAAACAAATATTCACAAAAAAACGGGACCAGAACAACCCGAACCAAATCAGAACCAGACCTACAACCATAACCAAAAACCCAACCCAACAGCTTCCACGGCCTCCTCCTATTAACAGTAGCAGAACCAGACCCAAAACCTAAACCAGAACCAAAACCAAGAACAAAAACCAGAACCAAAACCAGACAAGCACAAAAACCTGCACCTGAACCGGAACCAAAAAAAAATCATGAACAAGAGCCAAAACCAGAACCAAACCCAGAACCAGCGCAAAAGACACAGCAAAAACACAGAAGAGCGTAGGAGCGAGAAGGGAAACAACCAAGCCATTGTCCTGTGCCGAGGGGGGTGGGCACTCCGAACTTACTTGTGGCTTCCCCCTCGACATCCACTTCTTACGACGACGACAACGACAACAACACCACCACCACCGGTTATCAACAACACCACCACCGCTTACCAAGAACACCACCACCGCCGCGTATCAACAAGAACAGCACGAACAAGAGAAAGAGAAAGAACAAGCACAAGAACAAGAACAAGAACAGCACGAACAAGAGAAAGAGAAAGAACAAAAACAAGAACAGCACGAACAAGAGAAAGAGAAAGAACAATCACAAGAACAACATCAACAACAACAACAACAAATAAGTCGGCATCATCGTGCCAAAGGCGTTCGTACACTCTGAACTCACTTTGTGGCTTCCCCCGCAACGTCCGGCTGTGCTTCCTCCACGGCCTCCTCCACGACCTCCTCTACGGCCTCCTCCTCAGACATGCGCAGCACCGAAGCAGCGCGGCGGCACCTGTATATCGAACGAACAAAGGCACAGATGTTGGGAGCACAGAGATAAAGCCGTTGGGAGCACAGAGAAAGAGCCGTTGGGAACGCCATATAATAAAGCGTTGGGGCGAAAGAAGGAAAGCATAGCCGGTGGGAGCACAGAGAGGGACGCAGGGAGCAGCAGAAAAATATTAAGAGTTGGGGCGAACGAAGGGGTGCACACCCGGTGGGAGAACAGAGAGAGAGACGTTGGGAGCAGAATACCAACATTCAGAGTTGGGGCGAGCCAACGAAAGTACAGCTGGTGCGAGCACAGAGAGACGTCGGAAGCAGCAGACGAATATTAAGAGTTGGGGCGAACGGACGAAACTATAGCCGTTGGGAGCACAGAGAGAGAGAGAGAGCCAATGCGAGCAGCAGGCTGTTATTAAGAGATCTCAACGGGAAAAAATAGTAAACAAAAAATGACGATCGCAGCACGAATATCTAGGGGGGGTGATATTTACGACAACGGACCATAGCCTTTCCCTTCCCACGGGGAGGGGAGGGAGGGGGGGGGCGTTCATTTGTTGCTTGCCTTAGTCATTTGACCAGTGACCACAACATCCCTTTCGAGACGGAGCACCGTTCCTACTCTTAATAGAGACACCTTCAACATTGTTCCTTACGTTTCTTCCATACGTACAGGGAGGTGATTCGCAACTACGCATGAAATTAGGAGAGAAAAACGCACGACTACGGGGGCGTCTAGGCGCTATCCCCGGGTTTCAGGCCTCGCATTTCGCAAATTCCCGCCGCATGCGTCCTGCGTCCTCTCCAGCACACCAGCCACCTTCCACAGACCTGCGCCATAGACCGTCACATCCCGTCACTGCAGCCCTCACCCCAATAGAAGGGCTTAAAAGTTCGCCGAACTTGACGGCTACCATGTAGTTATTGCTTGGGTGGCGGAGGAGCTGCCAACTATAAGGAACTGTCTTAATCTTGATTAAGAAAATATCACAATATCACACTTCGCGCCACAAACGCGCCAGCCAGATGAAATGACGCACAACTCCGCAAGATACCGCACGCGACAAAGTATAATACCTAGCCAAACAATAACTAGTCGGCGACTTACAGACAGCCAGCGCGCAGCCCTACCAATAAACCATTGCGGCAGTCCACTCAGACCATCGCCGCAGCCCTCACAGGCCTCCAGACCTACACCTAACACTAACCCTAAAAAACCCGAGACGCAACGCCTGAAACCCGGGTATGACTCCAAAATGTCCCCGTCGTCGTGACTTTAATTTCGCCCAAGTGGTCGTGAGTCGTGACAGTATGTCTCCCCGCGTGACACTACTATTAACCCTGGTGGGACCCACACGTATCGCGACCGAAAAAAACGACGAGTGCGACTTTTTCAAGCGACTAGGGAGAGCGTTTAGGAGTGCAAGTATCACCATGCTGCACGCGAGTGGCACAGTTCCTTACGCTGTACCGGTCGTTCGGGGAGACCCCCCACCCCGGCCGCTCGGGCTGCTTCGTGCGGCCGACGCCGAAATCGATTTGTGTAATCGGTCAGATTTTCCACATGTGTTTCCCTCGTACGCCCCAAAAGGCAAAAGGACTGAAAACGCTGTGCAACACTCCGTCAAAGATGGACAACGCGAGGGCGAAGGTGCTACCAAGGGGTGCAGGGACGCCTACTGCGACTGAACAGCAATAACATTTCCGTGGTGCGCTCCAGCAAAGCGGGACAATACAGGTTTTGTGCGTACTGAAAAATTGGCCAATCAGATGGATGCGGTTACCTCTTTAACCCCGTTGGGACTCCAGAAAAAAAAAAATGCTACAAACATACAGGTGTTTGCGAATTCCAAAATCTATCGGTTTGGAAAAAATGTAAAAAAATAGTATTGAAGCCGACGAATTTCATAGCCCAAGGCCAACCAACCCACGAAAAAAATAGGGGAGAAACTAAAAAAATGGTAGGAAAAAAAAAAAATTAACTCAACTTTTAGCTGATTTTTCGTGAGGTTGGGTTGGGTTGGTCTTGGATAGTGATTTCGGCGGTCTCAACACTATTAGCATATGTTTTCGACCCAACTCCTACCCAACCCAAGTTGGTACATCGCCAAACACGCTATAGACCACAATATACAAAGAGGCATTTCAGCATCGGCCACGCGAAGCAACCAGAGCTGCTGGGGTACGAGATGTGTCCGGACTGCACTTCAGGGAGCTGTGAGACACGCTAGCGTGCAGCATGACGATACTCGTACTGCTGCACACTCTTCCTAGACGCTTGACTGGATCGCGCTCGTCGCTTTTTTGGCCGGTGTACATGGGCCCCCAAAGGGTTAACTAAAGACCCAAAAAACAGCGCTAAAAAACCCCGACAAAAATGAGATATTACCAACCTTCTAGGAAAGGTATGCACCAGAACAACTATCATCATGCTGCCTGCGCACGTGCCGTGCTTCTCCTCCAGTTGCAATTCAGACACAACCCCAGCCCAAGCAGCCCATGGCTGCTTCGTTTGGCTGATGCTGCAGTCGTCAATTTTTTTCGACACATTTTCCCTCTGAATACTCAAAGGGGCTAAAGCGGTCTCGTTGATGAGAAAGCAAACCAAACCAAACACCACCCCAAGGTAGCCGTGGGTTGCGCAGACGAGCAACCACCAAGCAAAGGGCATCCAAGCCGTCAAGCCAACAGTGCGGGGCGGTGTTCAGGGGGGGGGGTTATTCTCTTGACATGGGGCATCTGAATCTGAACCGCTGCAGAGCAGAAGGCCAAGGCTTACAGCTTAAAGCTACTGCTGCTTGCTGGCGTGGGGTTCAGCGAGGGAAAGCGACTTGCAAAGCGATCCGTCCAAATCTAGATGTGTACCAGGTACACTGTAAACACTTCTCGTCGAACCAAAAAACGATTCTCGCATGTTTTCAATCTTTGCTACCGATACGACCAGGGACGGCCACAGGCAGCAGCGCTGCGGCCATCGGCAGCAGTCCGCCATTGACTCACGTGTTTCTCCTACTGGATTTAATGTTGTAGACACAGCAGTTCAGTAGTATGGGAGAAATACACAGAACTACTGACCCTGGCTGGGTTTCATATTTGGGAAAGGGTGCGTTTTACACCAGCTTCAGATAACGGCTCCCAAATTTCTTAGCTTCTTGTAAATCCCAGCCAGGTTTTTCTTAGTGCTGGTTTTGTTTCAGTAGGTCTCCTTTCTGTCCTGCTTGCATGAGCTGCTGCTTGTACAGAATGCGCAGCCCTGGGAGTTCAGAGGAGAACTTTGTTGAAAAAAACTAACGATTCCGGCATCGAACCCATGACGCAGCGCAGGCCGCTTACGGTAGAGAATGTTTTCTAACTAAAAGCATTTTAAGCAGCTGTGCGAGATGCGCGACACGGGTGCAGCATGGTGACACTGGTATAATACTGCTGCACGGTCTCCCTAGAAGCTTCATAAGGTCACAATCGTCATTTTTTTTGGTTGCTATGCGAGGGCCCCAAGTAAGAAAGGTTAATTTGGCGTCGAGGCTCAACTCCTTATTTTGTCGCCACCATTGCCCACGGGCTAGCTACTCCTAGCTACATGGAAATTTTACGGCACCCGGTCCTGACCACCGTTTCTTCGGTCACTATGGGATTTTTACGGCACCCGGTCCTGACCACCGTTTCTTCTGTCACTATGGGATATTTACGGCACCCGGTCCTGACCACCGTTTCTTCGGGCAATTTTCTTGTTTATCACGACAAAACGAATCTCGATTCGTTCAAAACTGCACCCACGTTTTTTGGGGATACATGAGTTGGGAATAGCGCGGGATAACTTGCGCTACATGCTAAAAGGGCGCCGTCTGTATTCGTAAAAGAGCCTACATTATTGTAATTACTATTCGTAGTCGTGACAACATTCTGGGAATATTCCTGAGAACCGGAACCCCGTCGTAAACCACGCTGCTATAGCCCGACACCCTGATCCCACGCTAACCTGATCCCACCCGGACCTGAGCCCTCCAAACCCACCCTGGGTATCAAAGATGTCTTACGGATAACCACTTCTAGGCGTTACGGCGAGGTGTCTGAATGGTAAGTAGTTTATTTATTAATTTAATTGTAATATCGTAATTGGTCTGGGCCGTCGTGATTACGTAACGCTCCCTCTCCCACAAACAAAAGCCACACATCCATATAGGAAACCCTTGAATTTGCTTCCCAGCTCCCCTTCCCGGCGCCCGGCCTACGAACGCCCCCTCTCCCTCAGTAGAAAAAGCACTACGTTTATATAGGAAACCCCTGAATTTCCCGGCTCCCGGCCGGCCGGCCGGGAGCCGGTCAGTCAATATGTTGGGTACAGATTGTCGCCGATAGGGCTGAGAGCGAAGGGATTGGTCTGCCACCAAAAAGCCAATATGCTGGGTACAGATTGCCGCGCCGATAGGGCTGAGAGCGAAGGGACTGGTCCGCCACCAAAAACATACTAGTACCATATGATACGCGCCAGAGCAAAATATCAGCAGTGTCTCGGCACATGTCAGTTGTATCAGCAGGAGACAGAACTTTCACCCCTTGACCGACAGAAAATCGCCTTTACTGACACCACACTACGAGTACGATGTTTTACTTATAGTGTAGGATACTCGGCTCTATACCCTTGACAGCAGGCTATTTCCCTAGCTTGGAGTGTCTCCTGGTATATTTTGTGTCTCAGTGTCTCCGTGTCTCATTGTCTCTTTGTCAGGTGACACCATCGCGGAGTCTACGTATTACGTCACCGAGTCAGTTCTTCCGTTTTTTGTTTCTGAGTATCGCAATACTGCGTGGAGTGTTGTACAGCAGTACTCGTACCGCACGTTCCTATTCCACTGGTCAGTATACGACCTGCCTTGGGGTTTGTGGCCACAGAGCTGGCATCTCTCTAGGACAAAAATCAGCACGGACACTCGGTCTGCTTGAATATGTCGATGCATGGAAAGGTAGAAACACGCACAGGGCAGTACGTCTCCTCTTGAACACCAGTATGTCTACTGCCCACTGCTGCTGTACCGTGCACCAGTATATATGTCTGAAACATACTATTGAACTCAGAGGTACTGGCACCTAACAACACTATAACCAGCATAAACAGCAGTACTCTGTAGCAAACGAATACGCGAGAGCACACGCTTGCTGGAGAGGAACTAATACTCGTAGCCGGCACCAGTTTACCTACCTACTCATACGTAGGTATTCGCCAGTAGCCAGCCCCTCAACTACCAGCGACATAACAGGCTACGGCATGGTGTGGCCATCGTCTGCCGTTTATGGTTCATGTGTCATCTGGTTGGGTACTGACACTGACTCTGGGGCGTTCGTTCTTGTAAAGCAGGGGTCTCTCTATAGTGCCGATGTGTGCCAGCCGCAAATATAGGCATTATAGAGAAAACCTGCACTACTCCATACCTGGTATACGCGCACCACTGGTTTTTCCCATCTGCGCCATGCGATTTTGCAGGCACTATATCGGGAAACCAGCACTATTCAACCAGCGCTATAGAGAGACCTCTACTGCTGTACTCGTATCATACTGCAGCAAAACGACTTGATCTCGTCATGCGGGATTCTGCGATTGTACGCAGCAAAATTCAGTGCGGTCCCGTATTCCATCAAGCTTCTCACGCAAGAAGCTTTGGGGGGATCAATCCAACCGCCAAACACAACCTTCTCCTCCTGCTCCTCCTCTTCCTTCTCCTCATCGCCCTCCTCCTCCTCCTTCTCCTAGTCGTCCCCACCCTCACCTGAGTGTCGCTCGAGATGTAGACGGTGATGTTGCTGCGAGGGCCGAAGCACGAGCCGCCGGGGCCGGAACAACGAAAGCGGAGGTAGCTGCCACAAGGCACATGGCTACCAAGCACACCATCTGGGCAAAGCTGAACATCGTCATGACTTCTGCTGCTGTTGTTGCTATTGTGATATGCCTAGTCCTTCGGTGGCGAGCGGGTTTGCTACGAGGTGGTGGGGTGAGAGGGGAGAGGTTGGATTGGGGTATAGCTGGGATATTTTCAATTTTGTTTTCGCAATCGCATGCACACAATCATGAAGATGAGCTGGCGGAGATATGTACGTATGCGAAAAAGCATGTTTGAATAGGGGATATGTGGTCACCATCCCCTGCTTTTTCAAATACAATGGTTGACCTTTTAAATTGTCCAAGTCTAATTCCAAGTAATTTGAGTTTTGACGCAAAACGCAACGAGCTCGCGATACAGCAGCTACACTCGTACTGCTGCTGCTGGTGCTGCTGGTCCTGCTGGTCCTGCTGCCGGCTATTGCTGCTGCACGTACTTCTGCTGCTGCTACTTCACTGCTTGCACTGGTGTGGAAACGAAAAAGAGGGCAGGTTAGCCGCACGGAAGCAGCTACGTTCCCTCGAATCTTGTATACGTACCGCCATGTCAGCAATGGCCGCCGCCTTGGCAGGGGCAACAGCAGTAGTGGCGAGGGTGGCAGCAGATGCACAAGAGAAGACTAAGGGCTACCTGCCGAGGATAGAGGCAGCAGTGGAAGACAACGGGCAGTGCATCGAGGAGTCTCATCTGGACAAGGAGGTGGTCGGCTACAGCACCAGGACCGTGGGCAAGGTCAGTAAGGTTGGGCTATGTGTTGTTCTATGCCCGACCCTCTGTCTGGCTAACAGACAGCAAGTTAGCTGATGCATTGCTGCTGTGTCTGCTGTCTGATGTCTCGTACTGCTGTCTGAGGTGAACCGCTGTCTGATATCTGCTACTGCTGCTGCTGTTGGAGAGTTTCTGTGTCCTGCAGACTCATGCCTCAAGCCTGATGCATTGCTGCCTGTCTACTGCTGCTGCTGTGGTGGAGCTGCTGTGTCCTGTAGGGACCGATGTTTCGTGCTGCTGCTGCTGCTGCTGCTGCTGCTGCTACTGCTGCTGCTTGCTGCTGTTGATGTGGAGTCGCTGTGTCCTGTAGACCCATGCCTCAATGTCTCATGCTGCATGTTGCATGTAGCTGACGCATTGCCTCCGGATGTCTACAGCTGTAGTTATGCTGCTGTTATGAAGTTAGTGTCCTGTGGGGGGCATGTCTGATGCTGCCGCTGCTTTTGCTATGAAATGGGTCGTAGCTCTTTCTGTGTTTTTCTTGGGAGACTATGGTCTCTCGTGCTTACCTGATACCTGGTAGACACTGTACTGTGTGGACTAAAAGACGAGAGACATCGTTACAGTTAGTTACGGTATTAATAGTACGTTAGCACGGTGGCAGGTTGAGATTTACATGAAAATAAGAAATCCGGGAGCCTTTATACTGAAGTTAGTGTGGGACGCACCCTCTCCCAAATAAGAAACCCAGCCTGGGTCTGTAGTCCTGTACGTCATTGGGTGTCCTGTGCCGTACAGCCGTAGTACCGGTATGCTTCTTTCGACGACTTCGGTGACTGCTGCCGCGAAGCTCTTGAGGTCTTGAGCTACTGCTGTGAGAATCTACGAGAACATGATAACTCAAGTGAAAGAATTTACGGTGGGTTACAGAGACGAGCTGGGCCAGAGGGTCCTAATATACCAGGTATGACGTAAACAAGTACAGCAGCAGTACGTGTTGATCGGGTTGCTTGCAGTCCGGAACCCTACGATTTTGTTATTCATAGACAATTCATAGACACGAGACTGCTTGTGGGAGAGTTTCGCAGGTCAGACACTATTATGACGGGTTTAGTGTGCCCGGGGGTTTCAGGGTTAGGGTTTTAGGGGTAAAAAACCACCGCCCCCCCCCCGAAGAAAGGGACTAGTATAAAGTATAATGTGTCTGGCCTGTGAAATTCTCGCACAAGCTCGTGTCTACAAAGTTGCGCCCGTGCAAATGGATAGACACTTCGTACCAGGGGGTTGGTATTTTGCAGCTGCAACTGCAGCAGCGGCGGCTACAGCTACGTACGATATGAGCAACGACAATGAACCAAAACCAAAACCATGGTTACGACATGAGCAACAACGATAACAACAGCAATGGCAACAACATCGGCAATACCACCAATACCACCCCCAACACCAACACCGACACCACCACCACCACCACCTCCGCCTCCACCACACCCACACCAACACCACTACCCCTCCCCCCCTCCACCACCACCAACACCACCACCACAACCTGCAATGCCGCCACCTCCAACGCCGCCGCCACCACCACTACCGCCAGCACGACCACCACCACCGCCATCACGACCACCACCACCGCGATCACATTCACCACCACCCTCCTTACCACCTCCAATACGAACACCAACACTATTACCACTGCCACCAATAACAGTACCAACACCAACACTGACTATGTAAACAGCGAAACAATAGCAGCCACAACAAACAACCATCACCACCACCACCACAACAACCACAAACCACAGTACCACCGCCACCACCACCACCACCACCACAACAACAACGACAACAGTAACGCTATCCCTAACGCTAACCCAAATACCAGGTTCGAGACACGTACGTCTGCGACGAGGCGATTGTTCTGGTAACTACCGACCGCCAAAGCGCGTTCGACCGACAGCTCGCCAGGGTTCCTTTCAAGGGGGCTGTTCTCAACCAGGTGTGTAGGCGTGTTTTTGAAATATTGTAACCGTCAATTGTCATTAATATACCATTGCTTGTGACAAAGTCGCCGCATGTTGGAAAAGCAGAAGGGCTACTGTTCGATAAATAGTATTCGAGCTACTGGAGAGGGGGGAGAGAGGGCAGCAGACATGGCGGGAGGAGGAAGAGGGGAGGGTAGACGTATTATTTGAGGCACTGTAGAAAGAGGGGGAGGAGGAGGGGGAGGGGGGGGAAGCGGGGTTAGTAGAACTGGTTAGAGGGGGGGTGGTGGAGAGGAGAGGTAAAAGTAATAGCGGGAAAATCAATTCATACACCGAGAAGAGAGATTTGCTATGTGTGATGTCAGTGTTTGGTGGCTCGCTTTGGCGAGAAGGCAGCTATCGGGAGTCGTGTGTTAGTGGGATCTAAGTCACTGTGTTTTGGCGGCTCGCTTTAGCGACAAGGCGGTTTTCGGAAGTCATGCAACAGGGAGATTCTAAAAACAGCGGCACAAAGAGGTAAGATCAGCAGCAGCAGCAGCAAGAATATCAAGCACCCTAGTAGCAGCAGCTTCTCGCGAAAGGGATGCCCCAAAAGACTCCTTGATCACAATACACCACTCCCGCAAAGTGTCGTATCGACAGTAGAACGGCAGACAGCACTGCAGCAGTACACTAAGGCATGGTCACTACAAGACGGGTGAGCCTATCACAGCACAGCACCACAGACAGCGCGATGAAATATCCTAAGGACACAACCCATACGACACACGGCGCTCTTCGAACAGACACACACACCTGGTCACAACACACACAGCCCGCAACAGCACGGCAACGCTACACACATCCGAGCGGATAGCAGCTCTACGTACATAATCCGCAGCAGCATGGCAGGCAGGACCACAGCAACCAACCGTGCACTGCACACGGCAGCTCGCAGCAGCTGGATTGCGCCCGGGAGCAACTCGGAAGTTGGAAGTGTGCACGATGCCTAGCGTAGGGTATATTTCCTAGGGCGCGTGTAGTCTAGATATTGCTTGCAGTCGACGAGACATGACGATTAAAGGTCGAGAGGGCTCGGTACGCTAGCTCAGAAACAGTAGAGAAACAGCAGGAGTAGTATCACAGGTTCTTAAGAGGACAACAGCAGGAGCACCAAAGCCAAGGAAAGCAGGCGGGATATAAATTTTTTACCAGAAATGGGGTTTCGATTGCAGATATTAGCCTATTAACGAGGGGCAGTAGAGGCAGTAGCCCCGATAACCAAGAATTGACGAAACGAAAAGTTGAGCGATTTCGTTGCTGCTACACTGTAGATCCGAACATGGGTTTCAAAGAGGTAATAAGGGAGATCGTGTTCGGGACTGCTGTGTGTGGTGCATACAGCATACCAGGTAGAGCACACCGCACACGCACAGAACACACACATGACACCAACAAGAGCACACAACACAACATCCACACCCACACCAAACACAGCACAGGAGCAGCACACAGAACAGCCACAGCCACACGACACACAAATCACAGCAGTAGCAAAACGAAAATGTTGGACAGCACAACACTAGTGGGCCGAAGCTTGGTGGCTCGCTTGGATGGCTCGCTTGGGCGAGATATAAATTAACGCCAATTGTGTGATGGTGGGAGTACGTTGGCAGAGTGCTGGTGGGCCGAACGTTGGTGGCTCGCGTGGGCGATAAATCAGTTAACGGGATTGTGTGTTGGTGGAAGTACGTTGGCAGAGTGCTGGCGGGCCGAACCTTGGTGGCTCGCTTGGGCGAGAAATCAGTTAACTGAAGATGTGTGCTGGTGGGAGTCGGTCGGCAGGGTGCTGGTGGACCGAAACTTGGAGGCTCGCTTAGGCGAGAAATCAGTTAGCGAGAGATGTGTGTTGGTGGGAGTCGGTTGGCAGGGTGCTGGTGGGCCGAAAATTGGTGGCTCGCTTGAGCGAGAACTCAGTTAACGGGAGACATGTGTTGGTGGGAGTCGGTTAGCAGGGCGTTGGTGGGCCGAAAATTTTGTGGCTCGCTTGGGCGAGAAATCGGTCAACGGGAGATGTGGTGGGAGTGCGCTGGCAGGGCGTTGGTGGACCGAAAATTGGTGGCTCACTACCGCTCGAAATCAAATAACGGGAGATGTGTGTCGGTCGGACTACGTTGACAGGATGCTGGTGGGAGCAACTCAATATAACGTGGTATAATTTTTAGCAAGGGGAGGAGGGGGAGGAGTAGTAGTAATTGAGGTACTACCGAAGGAGGAGGGGGGGGAG
>JAYJMJ010185601.1:0-16416 GCA_036873875.1 Laminaria ephemera
CTTGTTGGATGTGAGTATTGCCAGAGCGAACCAGACAGGCTTTGTTGGCGTGAATTTGATCACGCCAGGAACGTCCAGCCGGAATGGCAACTCTGATTCCTCAGATGGAAAGTCGGACAACGGTGATGCATTGCTGAATGATTCCAGTGCTTTGGTTGGCGGCAACGATCAACTGAAATTTGAATTGACTCAGGACAAGAACTGCCCATCCCGACTTGCCTCTAGTCATGGAGTTGCGGATGACTTGTCGACAATCGATCAGGGGCATGTTGCGAGTTCTGCGAACGAACTGACGAAGGAAGGCTTGGAAGTGCAGCTGCCGATGGGCAACCTGCTACCCGTTTCTTCCAGTGAACTGTCGGGCTCGCTGATGTTTGATCATGATGATTCGAGTAAAGGCGAATTATCCAAAGAGTCCTCATCGTTGGATTCTGGAGATCAAGAGGACGACGGGGCAAATGGTCAAGGATTTTCTTTGACTGACCGATTTTTCGCTTCTATAGACTAGTGTTCAGACGCAACCCTTGGGGTTTAGACTACTATTGAGTTCCTGCAAATTGATTTCACACCGACGAGAATGCACCCAATGTCTATCACTAAAAAGCTTGGCTTATCTATATTGTTCGCAGTTGCTGTGCTTGCCTTTAGCACATCTGCAAATGCGCAGTCTTTGATTGGCTTCTGGGATTTCAATGATGGATTTGATGCTGGTGCCGATGCAGTTCAAGTTGCCCACAGTGCTACATCTGGTAGCGGCACGATCTATCAGCAGAAAGCTGATATCGATGGTAATGGCAAAGGTGGCAATGCATATTCGAATGCGATTTTCGGAATCAATGCGGCCGCTGGGCGAGGAATCGCTTGGGACGATGTAGCGAAAAGCGGCGCCAACGACGCCGAGATGTTTTTGGAGTTCTCCACAATAGGATTTACTGATATTCAAATTTCGTTTGACCTTCAGGGCAACGACGCAGGCGGCATCAATCGCTACGACTTGAAGTATGACGCCAATGCACTTGAGGATATCACTGATCCAAACGGCAGCGGAACAATGATCAAGGACTTTGCCGGCGGTGTGTCAGCAACGCTTGCCAATAACATGGACATTACAACAAGTATCGATTCTTACATGCGGTACTCGATTGATCTAAGTGGAATAGCTGCCGCCAACAATCAAACAGCTTTTGCGTTTCGTTTTGACGATATCAAAGAGAATGATGACGCACGCTTTGATAACTTTTTGGTGACAGGAACTGCGATTGCTGTTCCGGAGCCATCGTCGATTGGGATTTGCTTGTTGGCGATTGCGGGCATGGCGGTTCGTCGCAAGCGTTCTTAGGGTTTGCGAGACTCGTATTGAGCAAGTAGCTTTTCGGCATCGGAGAGCGAAGTAGATTCGTGAATAAACGTTTTTGCTTCGCTCAATGTTTTTGGGCGATAGCCCGGACCGCAACATCCGCAAGAATGGAAAGCAAATCCGTTCTCGAACAAGAGTTCGATCTTCGCCCACTGCTTGACGTCCGTCTTTTCGGAGCCTCAAAGTCGAGCCCCATGTTGTGCATCGGCTGACTGCAATCGGGGCAAGGTGCCGGCGCATTGTCATCTCGTTGATGGACGACATGGTCAGGCAAATCCTCATCAGGTAATCGTTTGAATGTCTTGCGGCAGTCAAAACAGGCGTAATGCTGCTTGTAAGAGCCTGCGAGTCCGTAGCGACACATCGCATCCTCCGGTTCAGGTTTCACGACTCTGGTCAGCGGTGGCAGGGTTCAGCAACAGTTTGAGTCAACGCATATCGCAAACCAAATCTACGGCTGACCATTCAGTCATCGTGATCGGGCGTTTACTCAAGTCGTTTGGGTCAACAATGATAGAAGTTCCATTTTCCGCGGGTTGAGATTCAGCTGACTCAGCCTGTTGGTTGAGCAACGCAGCCAGCCAGCGATAACCAGCCGGCGTGCCGCTAATCGTCAGGTACGTTCGCTCGACTTCTGGGTTGTCGAGCGAATCCATGTGAACCTTTCGAGTTGCTGTGGAAATTCGAAGACTGTCCGTGGCGAGTGATGAAAGTAGTTCTCGTTGACTCTTGCTTGGCTTCTTTCGGTTCATCAGATCAGTCCTGCAGAGTATTGTTGCCCAGCGACAGATTATATCGATAGGAATCCGTTGTTCCATGGCATGTTCTGTGCTGCAATTTTTTAAGAATCATTGCGATTCGAATGAAGGCGTGACGATCAAGTTGGTTGATCCGCTATGATGTTCATTCAAATTCAAAGGTAACAGTATCAGACGGAAATGGGTGCAGCGATGGCTAGTGGAACTGTGGGTGTTGGCGGAAAAACAATCGAAGAAGCTCTCAACGGGCTCAGCGATATGACATCTGGTGTCCCGCCAATTTCTGTTGAAGAGTTTGCCGATCGAATCAAGCGACTTCAAGCATTGATGCAAGAGCAAGGCATTGCGGCGATCTATTTGCATGCTGGCACGAACATGTACTATTTTACCGGATTGAAGTGGAATCCGAGTGAGCGAATGGTAGCGGCGGTTGTCCCTGCCGTTGGAGATATTTGCTATGTCGCTCCAAAGTTCGAACTCGACACGCTGCGGGACTATTGGCAGATCCCAGCTGAGATCCAAGCGTGGGAGGAACACGAAAGCCCTTACGTCTTGTTGGGTAGGGTGCTGGGTTCAATGGGGGCAGTTGGCAAGAAAGTCTTGCTGGACGAAGCGACACCTTTCTTTATTGTTGACGGCATCAAGGAAGCCAATCCGAAGATTGAACTGGGGCATGCCCAGCCACTCACTCAAGCGTTGAGAAGTCGTAAAACAGAGCCGGAACTCAACTTGATTCGCCGAGCCCATGAGATGACGCTGACGGTGCAAGCTGCTGCAGCGTCGATATTACGAGCCGGTATCACGACAGCGGAAGTCGTTGACTTTATCGACAAGGCTCACCGTAAAGTTGGCGCGGCGGCAGGATCCTATTTTTGCATCGTTCTATTCGACGTTGGAACCTCGTTTCCACATGGTGTAAAAGACTCGCAGACTTTGAAAGAGAACGATTGGGTTCTCGTTGACACAGGGTTTTTGCTTGATGGATACAACTCTGATATCACGCGAAGCTATTGTTTCGGTGATCCAACAGATGCTCATCGTGCGGCATGGGCTGTTGAGAAAGCAGCACAGATTGCGGCTTTTGATGCAGCTAAGATTGGTGCCCCTTGCGAAGCTTGCGACAACGCCGCCCGCGCATCGCTGGAAAGCTCCGGCTATGGTCCGGACTATCAACTGCCGGGTCTGCCGCATCGAACGGGGCACGGATGTGGCCTCGACATTCACGAGGGACCAAATCTTGTTCGCGGCGAAATGACACCGCTTGATGTTGGGATGGTGTTTAGTAGCGAGCCAATGTTGGTGATTCCCGACCAGTTTGGGATTCGACTCGAAGATCACTTCTACATGACCGAGTCAGGCGCGAAATGGTTTACCGAGCCGTCTCATTCGATCGACGATCCGTTTGCGTTGGAAGTCTAGACGTTCGTTCGAGTGTTCCGCCGCCGCCTGGTGGTGGGAGGTGACTCGGCGGGCGAGATAACGCTTTTGGGTCAGCTTCGTACGGAGAGAACGTGGCCCAGACTGGCATATGGTCTGAGACCGCGACAGCGGCCTCGTGGGTCAGTCCATACTGCTGATGCAGGTCGATGACACCTGACTGTTGCGAGAACTCAGCGCTGCGACGACGATCCAGCACAATGTTGTCGATCGTTCTGGACTTTGCTGTGTTTGTGGGCGTTCCCTTTTCGATCAAACTGATTTGATTTTCAAGCCATGGATACGTTTGGATTTGGCGAGGCGTGGCGTTGAGGTCGCCGAGGACAATGAAGTCGTCTTCGTCATGGTTTAGGAAAGTCCCTCGCGTGATTCCTACTAAGGCGGGAAGTTCAGTAGCAATTTCGTCGGGATCGACGTGGACATTGAGCAGAGTGAAGCTAAATGGCTGATACTGATTGTTGAGTAAGCATCGAAATCGCGACACAAACGGAGCTCGGTGCATGGCCTTGGTGGGGTCGTCAGCGACATAGCTTTGTCCTACCGGTTCAATGGTGTTCGAATCGTAGATATAAACCGCTTGTTCGAAATAAGATCGTCCCGTGTTTACGATGTAGCCTTGGCGTGGGCCAACGATGGCTCGAAAAGCAAAATCTCCTTCATTGATCATTTCCATCAGCTTTGGAATCGTCTCTTGGTTGACATCACGAAGTTCCTGGATCGCAATGATGTCGAAGCTTCGGATGATGTCGACAAGCACTTTCGTGACATCAGGCTTGGCGATTTTGGCACGCCCTAGTGATTGGATGTTGAAAGAGCCAACGACAATTCGTTCAAGACCGTTCTCGTCGAGTCGAAAAGGCGAGTTGACGTTTGACCTTGTCTCTGAGCCCCGCGCGGAACCAGCTGAACTTTTGTCCGGGGATCCAGTCGCGCCGGCTGGAGGTTGAACGCCGTTGGGAATCGGTTCAGGCGGAGTGCACCCTGCACACGCGAACATCGCGACGATTGAGAGTACCAAAATCGTAAAACGGCGGTGTAAGATATTCAACTAACCGCCTCCTTGCGGTGAGTTTGAGCAACGAACAGAAGCTAACGTTGTCTCGTCAATGGGCGCAGCATCGAAATGCGTGCTTCGCCATCCATGGCGAATTGCTGGGGATGTTAGTCGAGAACCTGATTGGAAATCTAGTCCGATCGGGGTTCAATCGAGGTGATGAAGGCCAAAACGGCCTGAAACGAGTCGCTTATTGGTTGGCTATGGACTCAATTTTCCAAATCGTGGCATTGGGCCAGCAAAAAGTCTCTTGGTAAAGTTCGCAAAAGGAGGGTTGAAGGTTATATTGGGAGCAACGGAATTTGCGATGATGTAATTCAATTCGCCATCATTTTTTGAGGAAGTCATGAAGCGTAACAATCTGATCGCGCTACTGCTGGGGGTGGTTTTGCTGCCCGGCTGTGCGCAGAAATCGGTGGCCGATCGGCCTGAAACCGAGGCTGACGGCGATGCTGTTGCCACAAGTACGTCTGTGAAAATTGAGCCTGTTTCGGCTGTTGTTTCGACCAAGATAGAAGCAACAAAGGAACCAGCTGTTTTAGGTACGGGCAGTGCCATTGCCACTATTGACGACAAGAGTAAGAAAGACACCGCAAAAGTTGCCAAGGCAGCTCATGATGCGGAGCGAGAAGTTGCGCGGTTGGAGAAAGCCAACGGAGAGGCAGAAAACGTCGCGCGAAAAAAGTTAGCTGATCTCAACAAGGAATATTCCGCAGCCACTAAAAAATGGATGGTTGAGCGGCGAAAAGCCAGAACTGCAGAAGATGCACGAGCGGTCGGTGCTTTGAATCCAGCCAATGATTTTGGGCCTAAGTTTCTCGCCTTGGCTGAAGAGGTCTCAGATACGAAAACGTATTTTGGTGCGCTACGCGATGCGGTCATGAAGAGCACGGGCGAAGCGAAAGATTCAGCGATGGCCAAGATGCTTGAACTGTCTGCTGCTTCTAAAGATGAAACTCAAGTGCTTTCGGCGTTGAAAACACTAACTCAGTCCGGCACCGGCGAAAGTCAAGTCGCGGCGATGAACCAGTTAGTTGCTACTGCTGAAGAGGATCTTGAGTCTAAGGCAGCAATGGAAACTCTGACGCTGGTTGCCAGTTCGCGAGTAAAAAATGAAGCCAAAGAAAAGGCAGTAGATCTGATTTTCGGAATTGCGAAAAGTGATTTACGATCCAATAAAGCGGCCAAGGCGTTAGGGTTGGTTGAGCAGTTTGGAACGGGCGAAACGCGATCCAAAGCACTTGGGTATCTGGCGGCGCATCACGGAGATAGCGATGCTTTAATGGGTGTGCTCACCAAAATCCCTCGGGCAATGCCGAGTGCAGAAAATGAAAAGTTCCTCAAAGAGATGTGTGAAAAGGGACAAGGGAAGGTTAAGGGCAACGCAATGATTGCTCTCGCTCAGTACATTTCCAGACGCGATTCATTGCGAACGTACATTGCAGGCGCTGAAGAAAAAGCACTGAAGTCGTTTGATGAAGAGATGTTGGCATACGCTGCCAAAGAGCCAGACGCCAACGAGATGGCTGATCTGGAGTTGATGCTTGATTCGTTTGTGACTGACCATCAGCCGTTGCTTGAGAAAGCAGAAGGCCAATTGTTTGTGATGAAGAATCTTTCGATCGGCAAAACAGCACCCGAGATTACGGCCAATGATCTAAATGGTCAGGAGTTTTCGCTGAGTGACTATCGAGGGAAAGTTGTCTTTCTCGATTTTTGGGGAGATTGGTGACCTCCGTGTCGGGCTATGTACCCACACGAGCGGTCGCTCGCAAAGATTATGGCGGACAAACCTTTTGCAATTCTCGGTGTTAACAGTGATAAAGACCTCGATGGTCTTTTGAAAACGTGTGAAGAAAAAGGGATTACTTGGCGTAGTTTCTGGAACGGTGAAGAAGGAACTCGCGGTCCAATTTCGAAGAAGTGGCAAGTCACTGGCTGGCCAACGACTTACTTGATCGATAAAGATGGCGTGATTCGTTACAAGAACGTTCGCGGCGCTGCACTTGATGAAGCTGTCGAAGTCTTGATGGCTGAGATGGATGTTGAAGTCAAGCTTGTTGGCGTTGATCACGAAGCCGAGGATAAAAAGGCTCGCGCTGCTGCCAAAGGAGAAGCTGTCGAAGCAGAGGTAGCTAAAGACAAGCCAGAGGTCAAAGGAAAGTCTGACGAGAAAGTCTCGAAGAAGACGCCTGACACTAAAAAGGCTGCTGAGAAGAAAGTTGCTGAAGACAAGCCTGAAGCAACGGCCGATGCTGAGAAGAAACCTGCTCCAGTTGAAGTAAAGAAAGCTGAAGCCAAGGAAGCTCCTAAAGCCAAGGAAGCTCCGAAGGCCAAAGAAGCTACTGAAGAGGCACCTGAAGCGAAAACGGATGAGAAAAAAGTGGAGAAGAAGAGCTAGTCAAGAACTTGCCTAGCTGAATCGTTCGACATTAAAAAAGGCCGCATGTTATCTAACATGCGGCTTTTCTTTTGATCAGCAATGTTGGACGGTTTAATTTCCATTCATCATCGGTTGGATATTTCCACCAGCGGTAGAATACTGGACATTGGATTGCAAGGTTCCACCAGTTCCGTTGGGAGTGACGGTTGTCATTGAGCCATGTTCTTGACCGGTCAGCGAGTTGTTCCAAACTTCGCCTTGTTGATAGCCGACGATGTTCCCGAACTGGTCGTAGACGGGACGTTGAACTGTTCGCTTGGATCCATTCAACTGGCTGAGGTTCCTGCCGGGTGTGAAGGCCGAGTTCGCAACTCCTGAGTTCTGTGTATAAACTTCGCCATTAGGGCCGTAGCCGAGAATTTGTGGTGGTCGGTGAAAAACCTGACCCGGCTGTGGATTGCGGAAGCGTCCATTGGGCAGTGGTACTTGGATCACGGGGCCGTTTCCAAAACTGACTGAGGGGCCCCCGTTTCCAAATTGGATGGTTGGTCCACGGCGACGAGGTGGAGCCGGTGTTGGAGACGGACTCAACGCTGGAGGTGGGTCAACAGGGCGAAGAATTCCTGGGGGAAGTGTGCCTGGAGGAAAGCGAACGATTCCGTCAGCGTCAGCTGGGGGGACAATGGCTCCTGGAGTTGCGGGTAGGCGTGGTATTGGCATTCGAACGCCACTGGAGCGAATCGCGTCCATCACGCCCGGCGAGGGAAGTCGAAAGTTTGGAGTTTGTGTGGGAGTTGGCACCACGATCCCACCTGGCGCGAGTTGCGGACCATTTTGGAGGCGGATTTTACCCAGTATTTCGTTGGTTCGAGTCGAGCCTCGGAGCACATCGTTGAACCGTCCGATTTGCGCTTGGCTTTCCGAGGTCAACAAAGCCAACGTCAGGATTGCCATGCTTAATAGTGTTATTCTTTTCATCGCTCTATTCCTTTTTGTTGTTTCCGGTTTGGGTTCGGCTTGGCGGACTGAGAGATGACCGACGCCGAGTGAGGTCCTCGTCAGAGCGACCTACCAACATGGCGATAGTGAGATTGTGATCCTGCAAAGAAAGCTGAGAATCTTTTCACTGCTGTTGAAATTGCACGTTTTTGCATGCGAACGCGATGGCGTCACTTCGAGATATGATGCTTGTGCGGATTAGCGCGTCAATGTGGAACGGCGGTCTCCACAGTTTGCGTGATGACTTTCCGGTCGAATGACTTCTAAGACTCAGTGCCCCACTTCGTCACCCTAGTCTTTCATTCGCGTTTTCACGACTGGGGAACGAAGCTTGCGAACGGTAAGCGTGTGCAGTTAACTTTCCAGTGACAAGTACGGTGGACCGCCGTGCTACCATCTCCCGCTCGACTCAGTCTGGGGTTCGACCTGCAGCGGAATTCGTCAAGACTTTTGGCAATTAACGGTCTAGTCAAAAATTCTCAACGAGTATCACTGCCTGAAAATCAACCTGCGATGAACTCCTAGTCTGGCTGCCGATTCAATTTCAGATACTCGATCCCAGCGTAGTACTTGTTTCCTGCCCATTTCGAATTCCCAATCATGTGGATTCCGATCACATTGCTGCCTTTTCGCATTTTCAGATTTTTGAATTCAATACCGTCACCCAAGACAACATTCTTGTTGAACCCCTCAAACCGTTTACCGACCGGTTTTCCGTTGAGAGTAAATTCGAGCTGGCCATAATCGTGTGAACGGCACATTCCAAGAAAGCCGTCATACCGGCCGGCCTCTTCAAACTCGATGGTCAAGTCCAAGCTTGCGTTCGGGCGAAGTGGTTGCCAAAAAAGGTTCGATGTTTGTGTGTTGGTCAGCAGGAAAGGAACGTTTGGTTTCGCGTCGACTGCGTTTTTTACGGGCTCAATGCCAGCCAGTTCAGTTGCGTCTTGGTTCTTCGTGGTCTCGCCTTCAAATTGTGGCGGGTCCAAGATTCTTTTATGCTTGCCAAAATATTGAACGCTGATGTTGCCTGCTGCCGCTTGCACAAGTGGAGCTAAATCGAATGCGGACCAGTACCTTTCTGTTCCTGTGTTCGTATTGATCTCCAGAACCTGCTCGGCTTCCTGTTTCAACAAATCCCAGTCGCAAGCCAGCGCGATGGACTCGGCTCGATAGTTGGCAGTGGCTTTGTACTTCAAATGCGAATCGAGTTCGTCCTGATAGAATTTTTTGGCTTCGGCGTCACGCCCTAGCTTTTTATGACACATTGCCAAGATGAATTCTGTCCCTTCGGCGGCGTCGTCGAAGTCAATCCCTTTGTTGGAAGGGACGATCTTGGTCAGCTCGGCAATTGCGTCTTCGTACTTTTGATTTCGATAAAGAGTCGCACCCAATGTTCTTTTTAAAATGATTTTGTCAGACTTGCTAACTCTGACCGGGGTTTTCTTACCCAAGACTCCGATCAAATCATTCGCGCTTGTCAAGAATTCAACCTCCGTCATCAGTCGCATCGCCAACTTGGCGTCTCTTGTTGAGGAATTGTGCAGTGCCAATTCCCAAGCCAACAATCGTTTAGCATGCCAAACTTGCCTCGAACCTACTTTTGGCTCGCTGACCAATTCAAGATATCGTTTGAGATCAGAGATAATAGTTTGGCGTCGATTGTGACGTTGTGACAGAAGTGCGCGCGTGCGAAAAAAGTCAGCGATCGGCTGGTCACTAGCTGTCTCGATAGCGTTGGAGTAGCAGCGAATGGCTTCATCCGTTTCAAAGATTGCCCTGTTGAACATTCCACCTGCCTGCCACAAAGCTGGATCTTGGGGTGAAAATCGGATCCAGCTTTCCAGTGAACTGCGAGCAGCTTTCCATCCGTCTCGGTGCGCCAGACGATTCATTTCTCGCAGAAATACGTGCTCCTTTGCTTCGCCCCAAAGAACTTCGACTTCGTAAGCCCGAGTGTCTGGAACGTACACCTTCGCATCGCCGATTTGATCTCGCTTTTTGCTTGTGTCGTTGGCTTTAGATACAAACTGGTTGTTCGAGTCTGATGTTGAATTGAGTTTTCTTTCAAGCGTTGTACCAGCATCCCAACCTAGGTTTACATCGCGCAACTGTTGGTGAACTTTCTCAATATCCCAAGCCTCGACGGCGTTTCCCTTCTTGATGGTTATCAGTTTTCCAGCTTGTGAAAGCAACGGTGCGGCGTCACGCGGAGCCGTTCCCGACTCGCCAGGTATCAAGATCAGCTTTCTCCCAGTCTTTGCTTCAACAAACAGCGTGCCTCTTGGCTCCTTGGCCGTCAGCATCAAGTAGTTTCCGGTAGGTGAGAAAGCAGCTGGCCAGGCAAACTTGTAATTGTCATCTCCATACGAATAGAGCTTCGTCCATGTTTTGGTTTCAAACACCTCGGCCCGGTTGCTGTAGGTCAGTGCTAATAATGAGCCGTCGGAATTGAGCTTCACGCGAGCATGAGTTAGCGTTTCAATTTTGTGCAATCTTTGTCCTGTACGGCCATCAAAAACTTCAGCAGTCTTTCCATGGTGATTGCCCAATGCAAACATGCTTGCGCCGGCCGACAAGCTGATGTTGGTTGAGTTTCCACCCGTTCGAAACTTCACTGGTTTTGAACTAGGGTTCGACAGGTCAAATAGGTGAACCATTCCGCGTTCCGCAATTGCGAGAAACTTTCCATCAGGATCAACGTCGATCGATGTGAACATGCTTGGTGTGATCGTTCTGTCGAGCAGCCTGCGTTCCGGTGGCCCAACGGTTAGCTTCAGCTTTCCGTATTCACTGTCTTTGCCTGAACCAGATTCCTCGCGAAACTCAAGGGGCCATTTTGTAAGGCCGCTAGAACCGTAAACATAGAAACAGCTTCCGTCTGGATGGAAGCGAACATAATGTCCACCAGGAAGATCTACCAGTTGCTTGCCCGTTTGAATGTCAAGCAAACGCACGTCTTTCATTTCGCCTAGCGCAGCAAGCCGTTGGTTGGGGTGGATGGCCAAGTCCATGGCCTTGGATGCAATATCCGGTGAGTCAGCTTTTGAGATTGTCCTGCGGACCCTCTGGTTTTTTAGTTTCCTGATTCCAGCTTTACTATCACTGAACCCAATTTTGGTGCCGTCTTCTGAAAATCGATCGACGTAGCCAGGCAGGGTGAAAAGCTCGTCACCACTTTGAACATCCCAGAAGCGAGTGGTATCGTTCCAAGTTGATGAGAGGACGACTTCTCCGTCTGGAGAAAATTCGACTTGGTAAACTTCGTGAGTGTGGTCAGGGAATACCTTAGTCGCCACGGTATCGCCGACTCGCCAGATTTGGCAGGTTGTGGTGTGTCCTACGACAACTTCGTTGCGTTCTGGATGCCAAGCGAGATCGAAACAATTAAGGTCTGGAACTCGCCAAACTTGCTTGCCCGAATCCAAATCGAAAACAGAAATTCCATCGCCGTAACGAGCGACCATCGATCCGTCAGGGCTGATTTCCATCTGAAATCGAGTTGCTGGCATTGGGTCACTCATCGACACCATTTCATTTAGCGTAGGCAGTTCGTAGACGATGATTTTTCCACCGCCCGCAGTTGCCAAAATGTCTTTGCCTTCTGCTTGGCCCATTGACGCAAAACAAACCCCCGTTTTACGAAACAGTTTTCGCGCCGTTAATGCATCAAACAGTGTCAGGGTAAGCTCATTGTTTTCGTCGTACGTGACTACGGATAGATACTTGCCTGATTTTGAGAACTTAAGTCGATTCGGGCCGCCAATTATTTCGCCCTGGAGATCGAGAGAGACTTTGGGTGAAGTCTGCTCGACACTGCCTGACTTCAGCAAGCTGTCTGTTTCGTAAACATGGACAGGGCCTTTGCCGACCTGTTGTGCAAAAAGAGAAAGGTCAGCATTGAATGTCAGGGCTCCATGGACTCCGGGCTGAGTTGTCTCCCACGCGTTAGCTTCTTCAACATCCGCAAGGTCAAGGCAACCAACAAGCAAGGTGCGTAATTCGAAGATCTCGTCTTCGGTTACGTCAATGTTCGGAATCATCTCAACGGCTTGTTCCGCTGCTGCGATCGCTTTGAATCGCTGACTAACTTCACCGCTGGCGGTTCGAGCTGCGACTTCAGAGAATTTTGCTTTGAACAGGCTGTGTAAAGCTTGGTCGCGCTGTTTGGCAGTTTCGATTTCCTGAATGCGAAGTTCGACAAGTGCTTCTCCTCGCTTTTGAGATTCATCGTTAAAGCGAATTGAGAAGATGATCGAGCCGACAAATCCGACGAGCACTAACGCCGCAATGGCTGTCAGTAGGCCAGCCATCATCCGGTTGCGTTTTGCCCATTTGATGGCGGCTTCGAAAGAGCCAATGCGGCGGGCTTGAATCGTTTCACCATTGAGATATCGCTGTAGATCGTTGGCAAGTTCTCCAGCCGTTGCGTATCGATGTTGAGGCTCCTTCTCAAGGCACTTCAGGCAGATGGTTTCCAGGTCAAGATCGACAGCGCGGTTGCTGCTGCGGATTGAGTCTGGTCGCTTTTCCAGAACACTTCTTGTGATTTCGATCGGCGTGGCTCCAATAAACGGAGGCTGGCCTGTGAGCATGTTGTAGATGATCGCGCCAACGCCATAGACATCGGTGGCTGTGGTTAGCACATTGTCACCGCGAGCCTGTTCGGGCGACATGAAGCTTGGCGTGCCAAGCACTGCCCCGGTCATCGTCAGCCCATGGTCTTGATCCAGTCGCTTGGCGAGCCCAAAATCAGAGATCATGGGCTTTATTGAAACCGGTGCGGCAGGTGTGTCGCTAGGCTGAGTAGACGATTGTGTGACTCGCGTGACAATTGCTGTTTCGGAATCGGAAACGGGATTGGTTTTGTGCGCAAAGTCGGAGTTGTTGGAATTGGAGTTGTCGGAGTCGGACGAATTCAGGTCATGCTTGGTGTCGAGCAAGATGTTCGCGGGTTTTAAGTCGCGATGAAGGATCATGCGTTGGTGAGCCCAAAAGACGGCTTTGGAAATCGCCAACGCAATCTCAGCGGCGACAGTAGGCTGCAATGGCCCTTCTTGAAGTGCTTCTTTCAAGTTGCCGCCATCGACCAATTTCATTGTGAAGAAAGGTCGACCGTCGACAACGCCGACTCGATAGATCGGTACGATGTTCGGATGCTCTAGTGCGGCCGAAGCTTCGGCTTCGGCTTGAAATCGGGTCAAGTCATCGGCTGTGGCGAACCTGGATTCGCGGATCATTTTCAACGCGACTTTTCGCTTCAGCCCTTTTTGGTGAGCTTCGTAAATCACGCCCATGCCGCCGCGGCCGATCTCGCGGATTAGTTCGTAGTCCCCAAAGTCCTGTGGCAAGTCGCTTTGCTTTTCAGGCTGCATGAGTTCATTGAACTGGCGAACCGGCGACATCATCCGTTGGAATTGTTTTTGTTGGCCAAGAAACTCACGCAAGTCGCTGGCAACTGGTGAGTATCTCTCCAAAAACTCTGACATCTCAGGTGGCCTACCCGCTTCACAAGCTCGCAAGAATTCCACAATCGCTGCGTCGAGCAACTTGTCCTTGTCGAGTCCGCTTGGCGTGGAACCCGAGTCAGAGCCTTGCTGTTTTCCTTGCGATGAGGCCATGATCTATTCCTTCATCAAATCGTTGAGTTGTTTGACTCCGCGAAACAGCCTGCGGCCGACGGTCGTTTCATCGCAACCAACCGTTCTGGCAATCTCAACGAGCTTGAGTCCCTGCAAGTGGTGCAAGACGACGACCTCGCGAAGGTCATCCGGAAGTTGCTCGACTGCCGCGGAAAGCTTGATCAGCATGTCGTTGCCATGGGCAGCCATGCTAGGAGAGGTTTGGCTGGCGGCCAACCAATCGTCAACTCTTCGAAACGAGTCGTCTACTTTTTGTTGAAGATCGACGTCTCGGCCCATATCACGTTTTTGGACTCTCCAGTGCCGGGCCATGTCGATCAGGCGATGTCGCAAAATTTGCTTTAACCAAGCTGCGAGCTGGGCTTCGCTGCTGCCACGGAAATTGCCCTTCCCTTGATGGGCTTCGAGGAGCGTTTGCTGAACAACGTCAGAAGCATCGACTTTCTTTTTTAGCTCGTCACCCAAGTGGGCCTGAGCCAACAAACGCAGATAGGGCCTGAATTTTTCAAAAGCTGAATCGAAATCGAAACCAAGATTGGAGTTCACAGCACTGTCCTTTTTTTTGACAGTCCTAATTGTAGATGAATTCAGCCGGTACGCTAACAGAAGTCTGTGGCGCTATCCGGCGGAATCTGATTCAGTCCGCTAGGGATGCGACGGCCACGATTAATCGCTCGTTTTCAAGCGACTGGGCTTTCTGTAACCGCTCTCAGCACATTGACCGAAGCGCACTCAGAACGTGCGACTGAGAATGAACTGCCCAATTTGTGCCAGCGATGTGGCAATCGATCTCGTTTCATCGGACTCGGCTTTATTAACAAGCGATTCGGCGAATTCGATTGAGTTGCGAGCTAATGATGCAGCTGTTTGTCGTGAGTAGTCGATTGATCCGGTGGATTGCAGAATTGGAATGACCTTGTCGCCAACGTCAACATCTCCTGTACTCAACGTTTTCAATAGTGAGTCTCGTTCTGAATCTCCGAGTGTCCTCAGGGCGTGGATGACTGGCAGCGTGGGTTTCTGGTTGATCAGGTCCGTGCCGAGTGTCTTGCCGACAGTGTTGGTGTCGCCAACCAAATCCAGCACGTCATCAATGATTTGAAAAGATGAGCCAAGGTCGCGACCAAATTGTTCAAACTGAGAAACAGTGTTTGGGTCCGTGTTTGACAGTTCAGCGCCGATCCCACAAGCAACGGAACACAGCTCTCCCGTTTTCTCACCAATCATTTGGAGGTAGTCAGCTTCCGAAAGTTCGAACTTCCCTTGCCAAAAATTCTGTTTCATCTCGCCTTCGCAAACTCGATTGCTCGCGGTCGCCAACATTCGCAAGGCAGGAACAGAGTTGGCTTTGCTCGCCAAAGAAAACGAATGAGTGAATAAATAGTCACCCAATAGCACGCTGGTTTTGTTGCCCCATTTTTGATGGGCTGTTGGCCGATGCCGTCGCGTTTCGGACTCGTCTATGACATCGTCGTGGATGAGCGTTGCAAGATGGATCATCTCCAAAGCAGTTGCCATGGTGATATGTGCCGGCGAGATCGGACCGCAACTGCCGGCCGACAGTAGTAACAACACGGGGCGCATTCGTTTGCCGCCGAGCAAGCGACTATGTTCAAGAAGTTGGTCGACAAACGGTGTTTCGCTTTGCAGTTCGCTACGCAGCAACGCATCGACTTGAAGCAGCGGATTCGAGATCGGTTGGTAGATCTTTGCCAAAGCGGCAGCTTTTTTGGTTCCGCTCTCGCTATTCACGCAGCATTCTCCACTTTCTGTTTTCGAAGGCGGTGTTATTGAAGAATCGCCAACGGAGGAGGCCTCTTTGTTTGCGACAGATTCGGCAGCAGGTGTTCCGCTGGCGGATCGGCTTGTAGCGTGGCTCACGAATCGATTTCCTTATGATTATTCTTGCGAACAAAGCCTGACTGAAAGTTTAATTTTCACGGACGAAGTCTCCTGACTTGCCCCCCGTTTTTTCTTCAAGTCGAATACTTGAAATCGTCATCTCACGATCAACACTCTTGCACATGTCGTAAATAACCAAACTGGCAGTTGAGACCGAAGTTAATGCCTCCATCTCGACGCCCGTTCGATCAGTTGCCATTGCGGTGGCTGTAATTTTGATCTCGGTGTTCCCAGCAAATTCAAAATCGATCTCAACTGAGTCGAGTCGGATTGGATGACAAAGTGGAATCAAGTTTGCTGTTTGTTTGGCAGCCATGATGCCACCAAGTCGAGCGATCTCCAGCACATCACCTTTGGCGACTTTCTTGTCGCGAATGAGAGCAACCGTGGCGGGTTTCATTCGGACTATGCCGCTGGCTATTGCAGTCCGTCGGGAGAGAGGTTTCTCGCCAACGTCGACCATTCGAGAACGACCTTTGTCGTCAAAGTGGGTGAGGCCACTTGTCATTTTTAAACTCAACGCAAATTTTCGTCAGTCACTCAAGAAAACGTAATTCATGAACGATTAGGTTGCCGCTCAAAGATCACGCATCACTTCCTGAACATCATCACGGAGTTACCCGTTAAAAATGTAAAAGGATAACCTAACTAACCCTTTGGAAGTAGGCGAATGCGGTAAAATAGACCGGGGAATCGCGTTTCCACACCCTTTTGCAATGTGCGCCAGGAAGGTGACGAGAAGTGAGAGGTCTGAGAATTCCACCCATGAATTGGGTCTCGGAACGAATTGCCTCCTTGTGGTATTTCCTGAGGCGTTTTCTGAGCCCTCGGTAGTGATCAAGCTGTCGGTTTGATCCAATTCTGATTAAGTCTTGGAAAGTTAAGAT
>JAYJMJ010185708.1:0-41256 GCA_036873875.1 Laminaria ephemera
GTAATTCAAGTATTTCAAAAATTGAAGTGAATGGGATTGATTGTAATATTAATGGAAGTTATTCAGGTCTTTCAAAATTTGATATATCTTTTTGTTTAGAAAAACTAGATACTAGTTTAGTAAATATTCTTGTAGTGTTAGGTGATGAAATTGTTGAATCCTATGAGTATTTTGATTTATTTGGAACTGATTTAAATTATTGTTCTACAAATACACTTGAAGGTTTTTTTAATGGGAGTGGGAGTTTAATTGACCCATTTATTATTTGTAATTGTAATCAGTTACAGAATATGGAAAATTATTTATCAAATAATTTTGAGATTAGTTCAAATATTGATTGTAGTGATTCAAGTTCTTGGAATTTAGGATTAGGATTTCAAAGTGTTGGAAAGAGTTCTCCTTTTATTGGAAGTTTGGATGGAGGGAATTTTACAATTAGTGATATTTATAATGGCAATGAATTAGGAGGAGGTTTATTTGGAAAACTAGATAATTCTCAAGTTTCAAATTTAAACCTTGATAATATTGATTATGTAAATTCAAGAAGATATATTCATTGGAGTTACCAAATAATTAATAATTCTAATTTCACTTTTTCATCAGGATATGGTAAATTGACATCTTGGGATTTTTCAGATATTAATAATATTAAATATTTAGATTCATTGAATGTTAATGATGGACTTAGTTTAATCACGAGTTCAAATAGTTTAATTTATGGTAATTATCTTATATCATCTAAACGTTCTGATTCATTAATTGAAGTTTTTGATATTAGTGATCCTTATAATTTGGTTTTTGTAAAATCTTTTTATAATAATACTTATTTTGGTAATGTTGAAGATTTTAAAGTTTCAGGAGATATTTTATATATTGGAGATAATGTAAATTCATATCTTTCTTCTTGGAATATTTCAAATATTAATGATTGGATTTATTTAGATCATGTATCAACTATATTTTCAAGAGAAATTTCTATTTTTGGAGATGTTTTAATTGCTGGTAGTGGAAATCTTAATTTTATAAATATTTCAGATCCAAGTAATTTAAACTTATATCAAACATTTTCAAATGCATCTATTGGTTCAATTAAAGATTTAAAAATAGTTGGAAATTATATGCATACCTATTCCTATGCTGGGGGTAATTACGAACTAGGATATCATATATGGAATATGTCGAATTTTTCAAACCCAGTTGAAATTGGACATGTACTTTCAGACCCTGGGACTGCTAGCCTTTACAATGCACAAATTTTGGTAAAAGATAATTTTGTATTTTACTCTTATGATGAAAAAAATATTAGGATAGTTGATTTTTCAAACCCATTGAATCCTGTAATAAATTTAACATTAGAAGTAATAAATAGTAGTTATAAAACAGATGAGATAATTAGATATATTAATTTTTTAAATGATGATTTTTTATCTGTTTATTCGGGGAATAGATTTTTTATTTATAATTTTAGTGATGTTGGTTCTATTTCATTGGTAAAAATTTTTAATGGTATTATTGAGTTTGGTTTTTTATCGAGTTTTTCAAATAATAGTGTTGTTAATAATGTTCATGTATCAAATACTAATATGGAGGGTATGACAAATGTTGGTGGATTATTAGGATATAGTTATAATACTAATATTTCTAGTTCTTCTACTGATAATATTAATATTTATAGTGAAGATGAAACCGGGGGGTTAATTGGGAAAGCTGAGAATTCAAATATTAATAATTCATTTACTGTTTCATCAGACATTTTAGGAATGAGTACTAAAACTGGTGGATTGATTGGTTATTTAAAATATTCAAATATTTATAATTCTTATACTTTAAATCCTAATATTAGGGGAGATTGGGTATCTGGAGGATTAATTGGTTTAACAAAAGGTGGGTTAGTTTCAAATTCTTATGCAAAAAATATTAATATATCTACTACTGATTACGGAGGAGGTTTAGTTTCAAAAGCTTATAATACTGACTTTGAAAATGTTTATGCGACAGGGGATATTTATTCAAATAGTTATGCTGGAGGATTAATTGCATATTTATATGATAGTAGTAATCTTAATAACGGGTATTCAGATACGTACATAAAGACGAATGAAGATGTAGTTGGAGGTTTAGTTGGAGTTGTTGCTGGTTCAGTTATTAATAATTCTTATACTGTTAGTAAAATTAATACTACTAGTACTTATGGTGTTGGAGCATTAGTTGGAACTGATTGGTATAATGGGGCAACTGTAGATAATTCTTATTGGAATTCAGATGTGATTGGTGTTCCTGCGGGTAGAATTGATCCAGTTGCTGGAAAGACAACTTTAGAATTACAAACTCCAATTTCAAATATTGGAATTTATTCTACTTGGGATTTATTGATTTGGGATTTTGGGACTAATTCTCAGTATCCAAAATTATTTTTTGAATAATTTTTTATTTTTATTTTTTAAATTTATAGAATAATGTGTAATTATGGTATAAAAAATTATAGAATGTTATGAAAAATATTTTTAATTAAAAGTACATAATTTTATAAATTAATTTTCAACTATTTTATCATGTTAAAAAGTTTGCATTTTAAGAATTTAAAAAAAAATACAGTTACTACACAAGTTTTTCTTGGTACCATTTTTTGGAAAACGAAAAAAGGAATTAGTCCTGTTGTGGCGACTGCTTTATTACTTGTTGTAGCGGTGATGTCAGTTGTTGGATTTTCAGGTTGGTTTAGTACTTTTTCTAGTTCTGTTTTTACAGATATTGAATCCAAAACTGGAACAAGTTCAAAAGTTGCTTTTGAAGGTTTAGTTGGAGAGAAATTATATATTAGGTCAGGAGGAAATTCTTCTATTAATTCAGTTAGTGTGAGTGGAATTGATTGTAATTATAATGGCTCTATTTCTGGATTGGGTTTTATTGATATTTCTTCTTGTATTGAAAATGTGTCCGGTGTTGCTGATATTGTAGTTGTTACTGGAGATAGGGTTTTGGAGAGTTATTTTTATGTTTCAAATTCATTAAATAATAATTCTGAAATTGTTGTCTCAAATTTAGATTGCTCAACTATTGATGGTGGGGATTGGGCTTTAGTTCCAGGAGATTCTATTTTGGGAACTAATGATTTTTGTGTTATGAGATTTGAAGCTAAATTTCAGGATTATAGTGGAAAAACAAATTTTTTTGGATGGAATTTGTGGCAATATGATTCTGCACCTGGGAATTTAAATATTACATCTTCTTCTTTAGGTGGACCTGTTGGAATAATTAATCAAACTGATGCAATTAAATCTTGTCAAAATTTAGGAGAAAATTATGATTTAATTTCAAATATTGAGTGGATGACTATTGCAAGAAATGCGGAATTACAATCTGAGAACTGGGATTCTGGAACAATTTATTCTGGGTCAATGTTTAAAGGTCATACTGATAATTCTGCCAATGCTTTATCTGTTACTGATGTGAATGATTTTTATGATGGAACTGGTAATGTTTTTCCTTCAAATCAAAAAAGAGTAATTAATTTATCAAATGGTGAATTAATTTGGGATTTTGGAGGGAATGTTTTTGAATGGAATAAAGATGTAATTGATTGTAGTTCAGGTTACCCTTGTTTAGATCTACCAACTAATGGGTCATCTATTTCTGAATTAGTTAAATTTCCAGATTTAACAAATTATGGGTCTTTAAGTAAATTATTATTAGAACCAATTAATAAATCACTTGATTCAATAAATGGTGTTGGTTATATTTATAATGGTGTTAATACAGCTGGTCCTTCAGGTGATTTACATGCTTTTGTTAGAAGTGGAAATTGGGATAATTCTATTAATGGAATATATGCTTTAGCTCTTGATTCAACACCTAGTGGTCCTGGATTTTTTGGTTTTAGGTGTGTTTATAATCCTTAATTATTTTTATTTTTATTTTTCCAAATATTTATATATGATTCATTCTTATTTTTATTTATGTCAGTTGAAATGATTAAATTAAATGTAGTAGCTTTTCATCATTTATTCTAATTATACTATATTAATTTATTATTTCACTATTTATTTACGATTTTTATGTTCTTTGAAAAATTATTAATTTTAAAGAACAATCTACTAATAACATTACAATGTAATGTGATTTAAAATACAGATAAACCAATGGTTTATGGTGTTGTTTTTAAATTAAAATTTAAAAAACAAAATGAAAAATATAAAAAATGTACTAGGTGTACAAAAAAATTATAAGGAAAGAAAGGATTCTATTCTAGAAAGTATTATTTCTAGTTTAGAAGTTAAAGGAATTGATAAGAGTTGTATAATTAATTATCTTCATTGATGTTAGAGAGAATAATAATGTTAATTTTGTAAATAGGGATTCAAGGTATTATTTAAGTGATAGTGTTGTTGGGTTTGATTTTTTATTAAATGGGTGTAAAAATAATTTTGAAAGTAGTAATAATTCTGAGTTGAGTGTTAGTTATATTAGAGATTTATCTAATTTAAATATGAAAATTTTAAGTAGGTATAAGAATTTTGAGAGTAATTGTGGTTATTTAGTTAATTCTATGGAAAATTTTTATTCTATTGTTGATGAAGATTTTTTAAAATTACAAAATAAGTTTTATCCGAATTTGTTTGGTGGGATTGTTGTAAGTTTTTATAATGAGTTTCCAGGTTTAAAGTTGACACCTTTAAGTGAATTTTTAGGTGAAAGTGAGGATATAAATTTATAAAATGGAAAGTAGTAAAGATAATATGGTAGAATATGAAGTTTTGAAGGGATGTTTAGATTCAACATCTGATGTACAAATTAAGTTAAATAAAATTACTGATGTAATTAGAAATAATTTTGAGTTATTTGGGTTTAGACCTTTTGATACTCCAGTTATTGAATATTTTTCAACTCTTGCTGGAAAGTATGATGAAGATTCAGAAATTATTGGAGAGATTTATAGATTGTCTGATAGGGGGGAGAGAAAGTTAGGTTTAAGGTATGATTTAACTATTCCTATGTGTCGGTATGTTGCTTCACAGAAACAATTAAAGTTACCTTTTAAGCGTTATGCTATGGCGAAAGTTTTTCGTGATGGACCTATTAAGGTTGGACGTCAAAGGGAGTTTACTCAGTGTGATGCGGATATTGTTGGGATTTCAGGTCAAGAGATTGAAGCTGAAACTTTAAGTATGTTTTATTCAACTTACAAAGAGTTAGGTATTGATGCTGTGCTTGAGGTTAATTCTAATAAAATTTTACGTGGAGCTTTTTTACAGTTTGAGTTTGATGAGTCTGAATTGGAGAGTTTAATTTTATCTGTTGATAAGTTAAAGAAAATTGGTAAGGATGCTGTGTTAGATGAAATTGCTGGTAAGGGTTTAAGTTCTAGTTCTGCTGGTAAAGCTATTGATATTTTATCTTGTAAATCTTTTGATGAAATTTTAAAGGTTGCTGAAAATGATTTATTAAAAGAAGGAATTTTAGAGTTATCTAGTTTAGTTTCTGGTTTAGATATTTTTAAGGTAGGTTATCGAATTAATTTTTCTATGGCTAGAGGATTAAATGTTTATACTGGAAATATTTTTGAAATGTATGATAAGTCTGGAAAGGTTCGTAGTTCTATTGGTTCAGGAGGTAGATATGATAAAGTTATTGGTGATTATGCTAATGATGGTCGTGAATTACCTGCTTTTGGAGTATCTTTTGGACTTGTACCTATTGCTGCTTGTTTGGAGAATAAAAATGTGAAGAGTGATATTTCTTTAACTGAAGTTGTGGTTGCTCCTTTAGATAGTGAACTTGTTTTAGATGCTCAAAAGATTGCTATGAGTTTACGCGCGAAAGGTTTTAATACAGAAGTTTGTTATGATTATAAAATGAAAAAAATTTTTAGTTATTGTGATTTTGTTACAGCTAAAAAGTTAGTTGTTTTAGGTAAGAAAGATATTGAAAATAAGTCTTATGTTATTAAAGATTTAAAAACTAAAGAGGAAACAAAAGTTTCTTTTGAGTTTTAATTTTATTAAGTTAATTTTATAAATATTAAATTCCATAAGATTTTATGGATTTAAATTTATCAGATAAAGTTTATCGGAAAAATTTATGTGCTTATAAAAGTTTAAATTTAGATTTTTCTAATCATACTTTGTCTGATTTATTTTTTGTATCTTTACCTATGTTTAAGAGTGCTTCTAGTTTTGAGAGGTGTTTGAGTTCTAATTCGTAGTTTAGTGAGGGTGTTGAAGTTTCTGCGTTTAATTCTTTGTGTTCAATTTTAGATAAATTTAATTTTGATGATTTTGGTTTTAATTTAAATAACTCGGATTGTTCGGATTTAAGTTTATTAAGATGTGTTTATTCTGGAGTTATGTCTGGTCAGTATAGTTGTAATGAATTTGAAACTGATTTTAGAAAAATTCATGAGAAATTTATAAAGTATAAATTTAGAAATAGTTTTTGTAGTGATTTTGAAGGGAAATTTAAGAATGTTACTTTAGTTCAAAAATTAAATTTACAGGATGCTTTAAAGTTGTCTGAGAATTCTAGTATGGGAATTATTTATGAGAAAACTCAAAAAGTAGATAATTTTATTTCAAATTTGAAATAAAATATATGTTTGATAAACTAATTATCTTGAAATGTATCTTAATTTTTCTTTTAAAACTTCATACCCTTGTTCATCTGAAGCACTTTTTTCAATAAATTTTTTCCCAACTGAATAAATATTTCCTAACATTTCTGTTCTTTGCTTAATTTTTTTCTTTCTGTCTTCTTTAGTTTTTCCAGATATTACATCTCTACTTTTTAGAGCAAATCCTAGAACTGTTCCTGCTGAAATACTTTTTTCTATAATTTCTTCATATTTTGGCATCATAGTTGTCTCAAAATAGTTTTGTGCAATATCACCTTTATCTTTACCACAAGTATTATATGCTTGCATTGTTAATTCTTCAACTGATATGGCTACATTTAAACTTTCTGATAGTCTATTTCTAAAATCAACACTATTATTTTCTCTAACATAATTTATTATTTTAGGGAAATTTTTATCTGAATCTACATCACCTCTATCATATGTTATATATTTATTTCCTCTTTTGATAATATTTTTTTCATCTGTTGAGAAATTTTTATATTTTGATGTTTCTGATTGAATTTGAGTTTCAAATTGAGATAAACAAGCTTGAGTTTCTTCTTTAGTTGCCCCACCACATCCACTTAGTCCAAGTGCTAAAATTCCTACTAATCCTGTTTTTAATAATTTATTTTCCATTTTTGTTTTATTTGTAGTTTATTACTTTAATTAATTCTTCATTACTTGGAAAAACTTCCATTTTTGTTCCTGTTAAATTACTTCTTGGAACTTTTTCTAATACATTAAATAACACAATTGCTGAATCTTTTCTTAAATCTATTGCTGTTTGTTTAACTGATTGTAAAACTTTGTATTCAGCTTTATTTTTTGAATTATCTTCATCATAAAAATTGTTACAAGTTTCTTCTAATTTTGAAAAATTATCTAGAACTTTATTTCCTGTTTTAAAATTTCTATCAAAATCTTCTAATGTATCTATAAGTCTATATTTCATTTCTTTTAATTTTTTCACACTTTTTCCATCTTTAGCTGTTTGAATTACTTTTTCAAACCTATTGTATGTTTCTTTTCTGTTAGGTGTATAAAAATTAGAAGATAATTCTGAGTGTGTCTCAACAAATGGAGTGATACAAGAGCTATATTGTTTTGCGTCTTTTCCACATCCAGTTAAGCTAACTGCCAATAGTCCTGCTAATCCTATTTTTAATAATTTATTTTCCATTTTTGTTTAATTAATAGATTTAATTCAAATTCAGTACAATTTATCTTATTTATAGTAATATTTCACTGTTTATAAACTTGTTCTTGACAGTGACAACAAAATAAAGTAAGTTTTATAAATATAAATAGTCATATTTATCTATGTTAAATTTGCCTAAAGATGTATATCAATCTAATTTGAATTATTTAAATCATGTTATGGGTGAGGATCCAGAGTATTTAGAAATTAAATCTGGAGTTGTATCTGCGATGGATTATATTAATTGTGCTTTTCCAAGGTTTGAGTCTAAGGAGAAAAATTTGAGTGTTTTGATGAATAATTGTAAAATAAATTCTACTTTAAGTCAGAGAAGTGATTCTTTGGAAGTTATATTAGATTTAATTGATGGTTTTAATGTTTTAGATGAATCTGAGTCCGAGGAGTTTTACACTTTAGGTCAAGTATTAGTTGATTTGTATAAATTGCCAAATAATTTTATTGAGCTGGATTATGTTAATACTTTTGTAAATAAAGTTTTAGATGAAATGATAGATTATTCTTATTTGGCTGGAGAATTTGACTCATTGGTTTATAATATTGATTTAAGTGTTTTGGATTCTCAGTTAGATGAACAAAGAAAAATTATTCATGATTGCGTGAGTGTTTGTAGTATTTGTCCAAAAACTGGCTTGAGTATTTTAGATGATTTAATTAATAAAGCAACAATTGATTCTGAGCCTTATTATTTGCCAGTTTTAAAGGAAAAAACAAGAAGAGTTGGAGAATTTATTAAAAATTATTCTAGTATTTAATTATTAATTTTTATTAATTAAGTTTATAATGTTTTATAGTGTTTATTTTTTATGGAATTAAAAACAAAGTATTTAACAACTTTAGGAATATCTCTATTTTTGAATGTTTTAAGTTATATTTTTTTATTATTTGTATTGTTTATGTTATTTTCTTTTGCTGGAGGTTTTGATGATTTTATGTCAGACTTATTTACTAGTAGTGGAATTGAGACAATTATATTTTTATTAATTTTATTATTTTTTGTAATTGGGATTATAATTATTTTTATTGGTGGAGTTTTATTTTATGAAGTTAAATCTCAAAATAAGTTGAATAAAACTTTAAATTTAATTTATTCAATTTCTAATATGCTAAGTATCCCGATTGGGTTAATTTTGGGAATTTTTATGATTATTTTTGCTAATGAATTTAATAAAAATTCTTTGAAGAAAAAATTTAAATAAGTTTCATTTATCAACCGCACTTTTATATTATTTGTTTGTGTATTTATTTTATGACAGAAGAAAAATTTATTTGCTGTGATTGTGGAGTTGATTTGCATGTGCCGTTTAAGACACTTGATAAAGGACATTTATGCGAGCCTTGTAGTGTAAAAATAAATAAATAATTTTATTTATTTAATTTATGATATATTTTTTTCTTTAAGTTACAGCTTTCTTTTTTAAATATTTTTTTTAGTTTATTAGTTATGTTTAATTATAAAAATAATATAAAAGTTTTAATATTTTTAATAACTGTTACTTTACTTTCTGGATGTTTTACAAATTATAATCCAATTGAGAATGAAGAGATATCTTTTCAAAATGAAAATTATGATAAAGAGTTAATTGAGAATTTAGATGAAAATAAATATTTTAAGTATTTATTTTTAGGGGATGAAATTCCTGAAAATTATAGTTTAGCTACTGAGAATAATAAAAAAATTATTTCTTTTACTTTATCTACTACTTCTAATCCTGGAAATTATGCTCCAAAACTTGAAGAAAATATGATAAATAATTTAGGATTTAAACCTGAAAATTATGCTTTAGGTATTTATATTAATGAAGTAAATAATTCATTTTTTTCTGTATTAGTTTTTGATAAAGGGAGTTTAGTTGATATAAATGTATCATTGTCAAAATGGAATTATCATCTTATGGAGGCTGATGATTTTTATATTTTAATTCTTCAAGGAAGTGATAATGGAGCTAAGTTTGCTGATTTATATAAATCTAAATTTGAAGCCGAATTTGTAATTAAAAATATTAATGTTGATAGTAATGATTTTAAAGATTCATTTTTGAAGAATTTTATTATTGAAAAAATTGAAAATGGTTTAATTTATATTCGTTCAAATGTTGGTAATTATGTAGTTGATTTTAGTGTGTTTGGTGTTGATTGCGAGAAAGTATCATTAACTTTGAAGAAAGGAACCCATAGTTATGACTTAGAAGGTTGTGATTTAGAGTCTGGTAAAACTTATGGAGTTATTTTAGATTCTATTGATGGTTATTTTGAAAGTACGATTAATGTAAGCTCAAGAAATAAATAATTTAAGTTTTTATTTTTATTTTGTGTGTTTTACAAATTTTGTGAAAGCTCATTAGAATTTACATATTCAACTATACCTTGTAATGAGTATAAATATAATACATTATTATTATATTTAAAATTAGGGTCTTTTGAAATTTTTTCAAATACATTTTTGACTCCAACTTTTTTTTAAATTTTGTTTAGAATAAATTTGTAATTTTATTAGTTTTTCAGCCAGTTTTGGTCCAATATTTTTTAGTTCTTTTGATAATTTTTCTGATGTTATAGAAATATTATTTTTCATCTTGAATAAAAAATTATAGTAATTCTTTTAGGAATTTTCCAGTATAACTTTCTTTAACTTTACAAATATCTTCTGGTGTCCCAGTTGCTACAACTTCTCCTCCTTTTGCTCCTCCCTCTGGTCCAATATCAATTACATAATCGCAACATTTAATCACATCTAAATTATGTTCAATTACAATAATTGAATTACCTTTATCCACTAATTTGTTCATTACAGCTAGAAGTTTCTTTACATCTTCAAAGTGTAGCCCTGTTGTTGGTTCATCTAAAACATATACAGTATTTCCTTTTTTAAATTTAGCAAGTTCTTTAGTTAATTTAATTCTTTGGGATTCTCCACCGGAAAGTTGAGTGGATGGTTGACCTAATCTAATGTATCCTAAACCTACTTCCTTTAATGTATTAATTTTTCTAAAAATTGAGGGATGATTTTCAAAAAATGGAGCTGCATCTTCTACACTCATTTCTAAAATTTCTGAAATGTCTTTTCCTTTGTAAGTTACTTCTAATGTATCTTTATTAAATCTTTTACCATGACATTCGTCACATTTAACATAAACATCTGGTAAAAAGTTCATTTCAATTTTAATTTCTCCATCTCCGTTACAAGTTTCACATCTTCCAGCTGCTACATTAAATGAAAATCTTCCTTCTTTGTAACCACGCTCTTTTGACATTTTAGTTTGAGCAAATATTTTTCTAATATCATCAAATACTTTAATATAAGTTGCAGGATTACTTCTTGGAGTTCTTCCAATTGGGTCTTGGTTAATTACAATAATATTATCTAATTCTTTTGGGAATCCAATTTTTTTATGTTTTCCAATTTTTTTATGAACTTGTTTGAAATTCTTTTGTAATGCTGGAACTAATGTTTGATTAATTAGACTTGATTTACCACTTCCAGAAACTCCAGTAACTCCACATAAAATTTTAGTTGGAATTTTTACATTCACACCTTTTAAATTATTTGCTTCTGCTCCAACAATATCAATTGTATCTCCAAGTTCTCTTTGAGTTTTTGGTCTTTCAATTTTAATTTTTCCTGATAGGTATTTTCCAGTTAATGATTTAGGATTTTTCATTACTTGTTTTGGTGTACCTGCTGCTACAATGTTTCCACCATGAACTCCAGCTCCAGGTCCAATGTCAATTAAATAATCGGATGCTTTCATTGTATCTTCATCGTGTTCAACTACAATTAATGTATTTCCTACATCTCTTAATTTATGTAGAGTGTCAATTAATTTTGAATTATCTCTTTGGTGAAGTCCAATACTTGGTTCATCAAGAATATATAAAACTCCCATTAAGTTTGATCCGATTTGAGTTGCAAGTCTAATTCTTTGAGCTTCTCCACCAGATAATGTTCCTGCACTTCTCGACATTGATAAATATCCTAATCCAACATTATTTAGAAAAGTTAATCTATCTGTAATTTCTTTTAGTACTTGATTTGCGATAAATTTTTCTTTTTCAGTTAAATCTTTTTCCACATTTTGAAAAAAGTTTAAAGCATCTTCAATTGATGTTTCAGTTGTATCAATAATAGATTTACCAGCAATTTTAACTCCTAAAACTACATTTTTTAATCTTTTACCATCACAAGTTTCACAGTGAGAAACTTCCATAAACTTTTCATAAAATTTTTTTCTTGAGTCTGATTCAGATTGTTTGTATAGTCTTTGAGTTTGTGTTACTAATCCTTCCCACCCACTTGATAAATCCATATTTGCTCCATTTGACCAAAGTGCTTTAATTGGAGTTGAATCTCCGTGAATTAAAATTTTTAATGCTTTTGGTTTAATATCTTTTATTGGAGTAAATACATCAAATCCGTGTTTTTTTCCAACTGCTGCGATTTGTTGTCCTCTGAATTTTAAATCTAATCTTCCATATAATGCGATTGCTCCATCCATGATTGATAATGATTTATCTGGTAACATCAAATCTTCACTTAATGTCATTTTTTGACCTAAACCTAAACAGTTTCCACATGCTCCAAATGGAGAATTAAATGAAAACATTCTAGGTTCTAATTCTTCAAAAACAATATCTTCATGATTTGGACAAGCTCCAAATGTAGAGTATACAGTTTCTGCTTCTCTTTGAATTTGTTTTAATTCTTTTTCTTTAATTTTTGTTGGTAGTTCTTTTAATAATTCTTGGTTTTGTTCATGGTCTAAAATTACAAGTGTTCCTTTCCCAAATTTAATTGCTTGTTCAACAGAATCAGAAATTCTTTGTCTGTCTTGCTGGTCAATTTTAATTCTATCAATTACAATTTCAATCCAGTGTTTTTCGTATCTTTCTAATTTTTCTAAATCTTGATCAATATTTTCAAGTTCGTGAATAATTCCATCAACTCTAACTTTTGTGAATCCTTCTTTTTTTAAATCTTCAAATAATTTTTCGTAAGTTCCTTTTGCTCCTCTGATTACTGGGGCTAAAATTATTTTTTTTTTACCTTCTTCATGGAGAATAAGGTTAGTTATATTTTCTTGAGATTGTGGTTTAATTGCTGTGTCACATTTTGGACAGTAACTCGTTCCAACTCTTGCAAATAATAATCTTAAATAGTCGTAAATTTCTGTAACTGTTCCAACTGTTGAACGTGGGTTTTTTGAAGTTGTTTTTTGTTCAATTGAAATTGCTGGAGATAGTCCTTCAATTGAATCTAAATCTGGTTTATTCATAAGTCCTAAAAATTGTCTCGCATAAGCACTTAAAGATTCCACATATCTTCTTTGTCCTTCAGCGTAAATTGTATCAAATGCTAAAGTTGATTTTCCGGAACCACTGAGTCCTGTGATTACGATAAATTTTTCTCTTGGCATTTCAACATTAATATTTTTTAAGTTGTGTTCTCTTGCTCCTTTTACGATTATTTTTTCCATCACCATTTTTTAATAATTTAGTTTTTTGTATTAGTTTTTATTAGTTTTTAAAAGTTTAAATAGTTGTTTTTACTATATAATTTAAATGAATAATTAATATTTTATAAATGTAAGTTGTGTGTGTGTAGTTAATATGTTCACTTCTTTAATATTTATATTTTTAATTAGTTAAATTATCATATTTTAAAAGGTTTAATTTGAGAATTGTGAGTTTTAATTTATCAGTTAATCAAATTATATTTAAGCTTAAATTACTTTATTTTAGTTATATGAAAGTTTTAATGCTTGGTTGGGAGTTTCCACCTTTTTTTGCAGGGGGGGTTGGAATTGTTTGTTATGAATTGACGAAGTCTTTATCTAATTTTTCAGATTTGGAAATTGAATATGTTATGGCTTATGGTCCTGAGAATAAAAAAATTTCTGATAACATGAACTTAAGTTCTGCAAATAAACCTTTTTTGTCTAAAAAAAATATTTCTGTTACAAAGTTTGAAAGTATGCTTTATGCTTATGATGGACCAAGTGAATATCTTGAACGTTTTTCTAAAATTTTAGAGAAACAATCAGGTAGTTCAGAATTTAAATCTATTAAAGAAATTTATGGGATGAATTTAATTTCTGAAGTTTATATGTATGCTCAAAGAGTTAAGTTACATTATGAGGATAATGATTTTGATGTAATTCATGCTCATGATTGGACTACAATTCCTGCAGCTTTGGCTTTAAAAGAAGTTACCGGGAAACCTGTAATTTTTCATGTCCATATTACTGAACTTGATAAAACTGGTGGGAAAGGTGGACATGCGGATGTTTTTAAAATTGAAAAAGAAGGTTTTGAAAAATGTGATAAATTAGTTTGTGTTTCAAACTTTGTTAGAAATAGATTAATTAATGATTATGGAGTTTGTGATTCTAAAATTGAAGTTATTCATAATGGAGGGATTTCTGATTTGGAGCAAGATCTGAATTCTACTTCTGAAATTTTAACACATAGTCATCAAAATTTGAAAACTCGAGATAAGGTTGTTTTGTTTGCTGGAAGAATTACTTTACAAAAAGGGCCAGAATATTTTTTAAAATGTGCTAAGAAAGTTTTAGAGTTTGAACCTAATACTAAATTTGTAATGATTGGGTCAGGAGATATGTTATCACAAATGATTGAGCTTGCTTGTGAGCTTGGAATTTCTAAAAATGTATTTTTTCATGGGAGTTATTCTCGACTTGAGGCAATTGAATTTTTTTCAAGAGCAGATGTTTTTGTAATGCCATCAGTTAGTGAACCTTTTGGAATTGTCCCATTGGAAGCAGTTGTTAAAGGAACTCCAACTATTATTTCAAAACAGTCTGGAATTTCTGAAGTTTTAAATAATTGTTTTAAAGTTGATTTTTGGGACATTGAGGATATGGCACATAGAATTTTATGTTTATTAAAATATCCAAATTTAAATTCACATATGAGTGAGTCTGCTTTTTATGAGTTAGAAAATTTTAATTGGGATATAGCTGCTGGAAAGTTTCAGGATTTATATAAGAGGTTAAAAAATGTTTAATTTAAAAGTGACAATGTATAGTTTTAATATATTAGGGTGTTGTTAAAATATGGTCGCTTTATGCTTTTATTTTCAAGTTCATCAACCTTTTAGAATTAAGGAATATAAAATTTTTGATATTGGAACTGAAAAAAATTATTTTAATGATAAATTAAATCATGAAATTATGAAAAAGGTTGCACAGAAATGTTATTTACCTATGAATAAATTATTGTTAGATTTAATTAAAAAACATGATGGAAATTTTAAAATTGCTTTTTCTATTTCTGGTGTTGCAATTGAACAAATGGAGAAATACGCTCCAGATGTTTTGGAAAGTTTTAAGGAGCTTGCGAAAACTGGTTGTGTAGAATTTTTATCAGAAACTTATTATCATTCTTTATCTTTTTTATATTCTAAAGATGAATTTAGAAAACAGGTTGAGATGCATAGGGAGAAAGTTTTAGAACATTTTAATTGTGTTCCACAAGTTTTTAGAAATACTGAATTAATTTATAATAATGAATTAGCAAATTATATTGAAGGTATGGGTTATAAGGGAATTATTGCAGAGGGTTGGGAAAAGTATTTAGGTTGGAGGAGTCCAAATTTTGTTTATCATCCTAAAACTACGAGTGGTGATTTATCTTTACTTTTAAAAAATTATAAATTGTCTGATGATATTGCTTTTAGATTTTCAAATAAAGAGTGGGGAGATTTTCCTTTAACTACTGAAAAATTTTCTAAGTGGGTTAATGATATTAATGGTTCTGGGGAAGTTGTAAATTTATTTATGGATTATGAAACTTTTGGAGAACATCAGTGGGAAGAGTCAGGAATTTTTGAATTTATGAAACAGTTGCCAGAAGAAATTTTTAAACATTCTGATAATAGTTTTATGACTCCAAGTGAAGTTATTGAAAAATTTGATAAAAAGGATGAAGTTGATATTCATGAATTTTTGAGTTGGGCGGATTCAGAGAGAAATTTGTCAGCTTGGCTTGGAAATAAAATGCAGGATGAAACAGCTTTTGAAATTTTTAATTTAGAGTCTGATGTTTTAGCTACAAAAGATCAAAAGTTAATTGATGATTGGAGAAAGATGACAACTTCAGATCATTTTTATTATATGTGTACTAAGTTTTGGGATGATGGAGATGTCCACAAGTATTTTAGTTGTTATGAGTCACCTTATGATGCTTATATATATTTTATGAATGCTTTAAGAGATTTAGAGAAGCGTTTAGAAATTTCAAAAATTAAAGTTTAATTTTTGATTATTTGGAATAAAATATTATTTATTTAAAATTATTTATTATTTTTAATCACTTGAGTTCATTGAGTCGTATCTATCATTATTATTTTCTTTACTTGAAGTTCTACCTTTTCTATAGATTTTATTAATTAATTCTATATAATATGCTGAACTCCAAAGTTGAGCTAGATTTCCTTGAGCTTTTTGGTTTTCAAATTCAGAAATTTCTGAGTGGTATCCAATTGTTCCGAGTTCTAAAATGTCTTTTGTTGATGTTTCTACAATTTTATCAATTATTTTTAAATATTTTGTAGGGTTTAAATCATTTAATACAATTCCTGTCATATTGTTAATCCAATACCAACTATCTCCATTATGGTATGATAAATTGTTTTCACCTGTGTAATTTTTTGTAAATTTTTGGTTTTCAATATCTAAGGTTGAAATTCCTCCCCAGTTTGTTAATAATTTTGGAAGAGTTTTATCAATAATTTGTTCCCATTCAACTTTATCAAACATTTTAGGATAAAAATAATAAATTAAAAATATGTTTGAAGTAATTCTTGTATTTTCAATATCATCAAATAAAAATCCATTTTTGAAATATTTATTTTTTATATTTTGTTTAAAATAATTTTCAAGTAATAAGTATGCATGATCTTTAGATTTTTTATTTAATAATCTTGAAAGTTTTTCAAGTGTTGATAGGTAACTTAGGAGTTGAACTTGTACGTCTAGAGGGAAATTAATTTTAATTGTATCCATCCATGAATCACCATCTTCTACTTTTAGTAGTTCAGTTTCCATATCTCTGTGTGTATCGAAAAGGCATGTGAAAGCTTTATCTAATTTATCAAATAATTCTTCGAGTTCTGCTTGATTAATAAATCTTGGAACTTGTTTTTTTTCTTCTAATTTTTTAATTGTATCATAAATTCTTTTTCCAAGCCAAAATAATCCATCTGGACTTTTCAAACTTCCTTTTTCTTGAATTCTTGGAATCATTCCACAATCTTTAATTAATTCAGAATATTTAAATATTGTAGTTTTAACATTTTGGATTTTTCTATTTTCAATATCAACATTTAAACTTGAAAGCTCGTCACGTGTCCAAACTTGATTAAACCAGAAAAAACCTGCCTTGTGTCCGTTTTTAAGTTTAAAAGATTTATATGCACTTTGAGATAAATTCCAAGCTAAATTAATTTTTTCATTTTCGATATCTTCAGTCCATTTGAAATATTTATCTTTTTGATAATCTTTTGTTTGTTTAATATTTTCAATAACTTCGGATTTCGAAAATCCTTGTGAAATATATACAGCTTTTTCTGATTTTGGAATAAAAGATATTGCTTTAAATATGAACATATTTTTATCATTAGGATTTCTAGATCTAGAATATGAGTATTCTTTTTCTTTCCAATCATTAATAAGTTTAATATCACAATTTTCATTTTCTATTGCGATATATAATTCACAGTTTTGATATTCTTTTTTAGAATTTGTTTTTTCATATTTAATAATTGTATATTTTTTTTCAATTTCAAGCGTATAATTTCGGTTTTCTGTGTCGTAGTCGTTTAGTTCTCTACAATCTAATTCTAATAATACTTCTTGTTTATTTGAATTTGTATATACGACTGTATTATATTTTGAGTATCTAAAACTTTCTGTTGATTTATCTTCGTACTTTTTTATGAATTTGTGGTCATCTTTTTCAACTTCAATTAATTTAGAAGTTTGATTTGTAAGAGTTAATTGTTCAATAGTTTTATACAAATATCCGTTTTGATTATTTTCAGTTACAACACCTTGAAATTTATCAATATTTTCAGATTTATTTATCCCAAAATTTAACCAAGAATTATTATTTTCAGAATTTGAAGTAAGTATAAAATTTAATTTATCATCATTTGATTGAACTTTGATATTTGATTTTGGAGTTTTGTAATTTATTGTTATATTTTCCATATTTTATTTATTAGTTGATATTTTATTTGGTGTATTATTTTCTTTTTTTTCTTGTTCTATAGATTCATTAATGTATTTTTTATTTTTACCTAATGCGAAATTGTAAGCTTTAACATAATTTCCTACAAACATTTCCCAATCATATTTTAGAGCAGTAATTTTAGCAAATTCTCTTTGTAATATTTGAGATTTTTTATTTCTTTTTACTTGGTCATATAACATTTCATATAATTTATCAATTTGTCTATTGTTTGATAGTTCAGTTCTTTTTAATACTTGTACACTTGGATTAAAATCTCCGTAATTGTTTTGAATATGCCTTCCAAATCCAGCTAAGTCTGATGTGATTGTTGGAACTGCGTAACTAATTGATTCAAGTGGTGTATATCCCCAAGGTTCATAGTATGATGGGAATACTCCTAAGTCAAATCCTGTTGTAAATTCATAATATCTTTTATTAATTATTCCATCTTCACCATTTAAATATTTAGGAACTAATATATTGAATACTTTATCTCCGTGACAATTTTGTAATCCATTTTTTTTTAATTCATCTAAAATTTGGTGATTTCCAATATTGTGAGTTTTCATAGGAATTTCATCTGTTTTTTCAAGATTTAATGCTTCAAATTCTCCAATTGGAACTAAGAAAAAATTAATTAATGTAATTTCACTTTTTTCTTCTATTAATTGAGTATTTAATTTTGCTAATGATTTTATGTATAAATCAAAACCTTTATTTTTAAATTCATTTCTCCCGGAAGTATAAAATAATTTAGTTTTATCTGGGTCCATTTCAGGGACTTTTGAAAATATATTTTTTAATAATTTATTTGTTTGTTTTCTTGATTTGTAAAATTTAGCATTTAATAAATCTAAACTTTTAATTTTTTCATTTCCAAATCCATTATATAAAATCATATCTGCTGATTTATTATAAAAAAAACTAACTTCATCATTAGTTATATCACTTACAGTTGTGAAACAGTCTGAGTGATTTGCTAGTGCTTTTTCAGTTTGGTGTTTTGTTGAAACTCCCATTTTATATGAAAATTCATTTGGGTCTATGGTTGTTAATTCATCTTTTAAATTAATATTATTTTCAGATAAACTTCTACCTAAAATACTTGCATGTGTTGTAAAAATAGTTTTAAATTTATTTTTATTTGAATTTAAATTTGTGTAAAAAATTGCTCCTCCACTCATCCATTCGTGAGCGTGTATCAAAATTTTATCAACAGGGTTTGAAATTTGATTTGAAATTTCTTCAACTGCTTTTCCAGCACACCAAGACCATAGAATTGGATTGTCGTAATCATACCAGTCTGAGTTTAGAGAATCAATTTGATAATTTTCCCAAAGCTGTCCTTTTATTTCATTTATTTTATGACCATATTTTTCATAATCAATTAAAATAACATTTATTTTGTCATTATATTTTGATGTTCCAAAATGAATTGTTATACCTTGTTTTTCTAAAATTGCTTTTGCTTTTTTTAGTTGAGGAGAAATTGGTTTATCAATAAAATAATGTTTAGAATTTTCAATATATGGTCCGATTTGATAATAGTTTTCAAATTTAGAATTTATTACATTTTCTTTAGATGTAATTACTGTGTAAATTCCTCCAACTTTGTTACAAACTTCCCATGATATTTCAAATAAAAAATTAGAGTTTTCCATAATTTATTTATCATATTTATTTTTGTTAAGGATTTATATTAACTTTAAAATTAAGAAAGAACTCTTTAAATTTGTGATGTGGATTTAGAGTATGAATAAAAATTATTTTGTTGGTATTGATATTGGTGGAACTAGAATTAAGGCTGTAATTAGAACTCCTAATACTATTTTAAAACAAAAAATAATTTTAACAAAATCCGATTTGTCTGGAGATAAAATTGTTACACGAATTAATAAATTAATTTATGATTTGTTGGATTTTGTTGAGTTTGATAAGAATAAAAATTCACAACTTTGTTCAATTGGAGTTGGAGTTCCAGGGATTTTTGAAAAAAATAGTACAATAATTAATTTACCTAATTTACAAAGTTTAAATGGGATAAATTTTAAAAATATTTTACAGTCTGAATTTGGGAAAAGTGTTAAAGTAAAAATAGTTAATGATGCTCAATTACCATATTATTATTTCAACAATTTAGTTGAAAATAATATTAAAAATAAAAATGTTTTATTTTTAACTTTAGGTACTGGTTTTGGAATTAGTTTTTGTTTAAATGGAAAAATGATTACAAATAAATTTGGTGCTTGCGAGTATTCTCATTCAAATTTATTCGGAAATAAAAAAATTTCAGATTATATTTCAACTAAATTTTTATTAAAAAATTTAAATGGTTCAATTAAACAAAATTTAATGAATGTTGATTTTGAAAGTTATGGGAAAAAATTGGGAGTGTCAATTTCAGTTTTACATAATATTTTTGGTTTTGATAAAGTTTATTTGTGTGGTGGGGTTTCAAATTATTCAAAATATTTTTTAGATGATTGTATTAAAAGTTTTGAAAAAAATTCTTATTTTCCAGTTTGTGAAATTGAATCAGTTAAATCTGGATTAGAAATTGGAGCTATTGGTGCTTCTAGATTATTTTGAATCAAAAATAAATAAATTAATTTTTTATTTTATTTAATTATTTTTAATTAAATATTTTTATACCATTTATTTAATTCTTTTCCAATTAAATGTGGGTGATCTTCTTGTATAAAATGACTAGATTTCCCAACATTTACAAATGTAGTATTTGGGAATGTTTGTTTAATTTCATCTATTTGGTCAATTGGAATTAGTACTCCTGGAGTTCCATAAAAACAAATCTTAGGAATATTTGTTTGTGTTAACCATTTGTGGTAGGAATTTACAATTTTTGCTGTGTGTTTTGGTTTTCCATTTGTTGGAACATCTTTTGGAAAAACCCAAATTGGTTTTCTATCTTTTAATTTTTTAAATGGTTTATTGTATGTTTCAATTTCAGTTTTTGTAAGTTTTCTATTTACCCATTCTGGAATAAATGTTTTTACAAACATATTCATAACTCCAAACATTAAATAGTTTGTTGGATAAGTTTGAATAAGTTTCATTATAATTTTATTTGCTGCTGATAATTTTTTAAAATCAGTTTGTTTATACATAGCTTCCATAAATGCAATTCCTGTAATATTGTGTTTGTGAGTATTTGCGTAATGAAATCCTAGACCTGAACCCCAATCTTGAACAACAATTGTAACATTTTTTAGTTCTAATTTCTCAATAAATTTTTCTAAATATTTGTATGTATCATTAAATCCATAGTCAATGTCTGGTTTGTCTGATTTACCAAATCCAATTAAGTCAACAGCAATACATCTACTATCTTTTGACATGTGTGGGATTATGTTTCTCCAAATATATGATGATGTTGGGTTTCCATGAATAAATAAAACTGGGTCTCCTTTTCCTTTTTCAATATAATGTAATTTTGATCCTAATACTTCTAAGTATCTTGATTGGAACGGAGATTTGTCTGAAATTGTTTCTTCTACCATTTTAATTTAAATTATCTTGAACCTCAATTGTTGAAAAAGTTTTATCACTATTGATTGTTTTTACATAAACATTAGCTGTGTCCTTTGCTGAAATTCCATGTGTTGAATCCATTCCCATTTTTTCCATTGTTTCTTTTACAAATGATGGACTAATAGCATTTACTCGAATATTATTTGTGTTTTCAACAGATAGGGCTTTTACAAATGCTTCAATTGCACCATTTGCCATTGAAACTGTTGATGATCCTGGTAATGGATTATTAGTTGTTGTTCCTGTTGTAACTAAAATAAATCCTCCTTGTTTTAGATTTTTAATTCCTTGAGTTATTAAATTAATTTGTCCCATTAATTTATTTTTAATTGCAAAATTAAAATCTTCATTAGTTAATTGTTCTAATGGTTTAAATGAAGCATTTCCGGCTGTTGAAATAATTCCATCAAAGTTTTCATATTTTTTAAACATTTGTTTAATTGAATTAGTATCTTCAATATCTACTTGATAGTCTCCATTATTTTTTCCAATTGAGATAACTTCATTATCTTTTTTTAATAAATCTACAACTGCTGAACCGATTATTCCTGTTGCTCCTACTACTAATATTTTCTTTTTTTTATTTTCTGTATTCATTTTTTTATTTTATTTTATTTTTTAATCATAATATAATCTATAAGTGTCGTTTTTTATTTTCTTTTTAATTGAAAAAATAATTTTTAATTTAATTTATTTAAATTAAAATTTTGTTTGGTCTAACCAACTTGTTACTTTTTTAACTAATATTTTTTCTTGGTCTTCTTGTAAGAAGTGACTGGCATTTGTTATAGTTTCATGAGGTTGACCTTTAGCACCAACAAAATATTTTTGCATTTCTGTATCGTATCCTTTGTTTGCTAAAAATGGATCTTTATCACTAAATAAAGTTAATAGTGGATGTTCCCATTGTTTTAATTTTTCCCAAGCTAAATTATTTTCTTTAATTTGTTGTGAAATTATTAATGGCATTGTTCTTGGGGCTGCATAGTATTCTTCACTTGGATATGGAGCATCGTATGCGTACATTTCTTCATCAGTTAAAACTTTAGTTGTTAGTAATTGGTTTATTTTCCCAATTTCTAATTTTTCTGCAGTTTTAAAATATCCTGACCAGTTTCCAAATGTATGTTTTTTTTCAAAATCTTCAAATGTTGTTTTTCCAGCTAACCAAGTTTGTAGTGCCATCATTTTTGGCATAATAAATGGACCTAATCCTGGTGCTTTTGGTAAAACTGTGTTTCCAACAATTAATCTACTTAACCAGTTTTGTCTGTCTGCTAAAACTCTTAATCCAATTAGTCCTCCCCAATCTTGAAAAAATGCAGCAGCATTATTAATATTTAATTTATCTACAAATGAAGTCATCCAGTCTACTTGGTTTTGGTATGTTATATCACTTTGATTTACTGGTTTGTCAGATTTTCCAAACCCAATTAAGTCTGGAGCAATTACTCTATAACCTCTTTTTACTAAGTCAGAGATTACGTTTCTATATACATAACTCCAAGTTGGTTGTCCGTGAAATAAAAAAATAACTTTTTTATTTTCTTTTCCTTCATCAACGTAGTGGATGTTAATTCCATTTTCAACTTCAATATAGTTTGGTTTAAATGGATAATCTTTTAGATTCTCAAATCTTTCATCTGGTGTTTTTATTACTTTTATATTTCTCATTTTTATTTATCTCTTAGTTTTATCTTTTTCACACATTCTTGTGTCTGGTTTTAATCCAAATTTAAGTAGTGTTTCTTTCATTTTGTCATCTTTGATTCTATAAATGATATTTCTTCCATCTTTTTGTGATGTTAAAATTCCTGCGTTTGATAGAACTTTTAGATGTCTTGAAATTGTAGTTTGGTCTTTTTCAATACTATCTGTAAAGTCACAAGCAAGCCATTGTTTTTGTAATAAGTATTCTACAATGGTTAATCTTGTTTCATCACCTAGAGCTTTAAATTTTTGAATTAATTCAATTTTTCTAGCATTATTTGTTTCGTTCACAATATATGTAAATCTATACATATATATAAATGTATGTATTATTATACATATATTATTGTAAGAAATAGATTAAAATATTATTTTATAAAAAAGTTTAATTAAAATTCTTTTGTTTCTCTTAATTCTTCAAAATTAAAACTGTAAATAAAATTACAATGTAATTTGATTGATACGCAGATTACACAATGTGTAATGGTACAATTTTAATAAGATTAATATTATTTTTTTTCACTAATTTCATTAATATTCATTTTGTATGCCTTTTCAACATATTCTTTAGCCATTCTGTGAGTATTAAAATAACTTCCTGCGTTTGCTATTGCTAATTTCATTTCACCAACCCATTGGTTTGAATAGTTACAGTTATATTTAGGAATTATTTTAAATTCTAGTGTATTAAAAAAATCATCTTTGTCTGTTATTGGAAATCCCCCTCCATTTTTTTGAAAACTTTCAATTGCCCATCCGTCAAGTCTTGAAAAATGTAGACATCCATTTGCTGCTGCTTTCATACCAGAAGTTCCTGATGCTTCAAGTGGTAAAACTGGCGTATTTAGCCATAAATCGCAACCAGCAATTAATTTTTTAGCAATTTCAATGTCATAATTTTCTAAAAATGCAATTTCAATGTCTCCATTTAATTCTCTTGCTTTTTGAATTACTCTTTGCATAATTCCTTTTCCAATTCCGTCATTTCTGTGAGATTTTCCTGAAAAAATAAATTGTACTTTTCCTTTTAAATTTTTTAATTGAGATAAATTTTCAAAAATTAAATCAGCTTGTTTATATCTTACAAATCTTCTAGCAAATCCAATTGTTAATATTTCTGGTTTTAATTTTGCCCCAGTAATATTTTCGTTATTTACAAATTCAATTAATTCTTGTTTTGCAATTTTATGAGCATTTAATATTTCTTTATCTGGTATTTGAAATGCTTTTTTTAGTTGTGTAGAATCTGTTTTCCAGTTTGGAATATACTTATCGAAAAGTTTTTTCACTTCATTATGTGTCCATGTGTTTGTGTGGATTCCGTTTGTAATTGAATGAATTTCATATTCTGGAAACATTGTTTTAGTTACTTCCCCATGTTTTACAGCAACTGCATTAATATGATTTGAAAAACTCATTGCAAGTTTTGTTGTATTTAACATATCTTCTCCTGCTAATTTTTTTAATTGTAGTGGAATTAGATTTGTTTGAGGTCTAATTGCATCGAATATTTCTTCATATGGAAATTTGTCGTGTCCTGCCGGAACCGGCGTGTGAGTTGTAAATATGCATTGTTCTCTTACGTGGTGTTCATCCCAGTGTCCAGTTTTTTCACCGTGTTGTCTATATAATTCTAGAGTTAAAAATGAGCTGTGTCCTTCGTTCATGTGAAATTTTTCAATTTTATCTTCGCCAACTGCTTGAAGTGCTCGAACTCCTCCGATTCCTAAAACAATTTCTTGGTATAATCTGTTTCCTAAATATAATCTATTAGTTATGTCTTGCGCCCATTCTGGGTTTTCATTTAAATCTGTGTCAAGGTAATATAGTGGCACATTATATCCATCAATTCCTTTTTGTTCATATTTCCAAATCTTTACAAGAATATCTTCACCTTTAATGTTTACTAATATTTTTTTACTAGTATCTTCTAAAATATTTTGAAAATCCCAATCATCTTCAAGTTCATTTTGATAATCATTATTAATTTGTTGTTTAAAAAAACCTTTTTTATATAATAAAGTTACTGCGCAAATTGGCACGTGTAAATCTGCCATTGCTTTAATTGTATCACCAGCTAGAATTCCTAATCCTCCAGAAAATGTTTTCATAGTATTATTTAATCCGATTTCTGCAGAGAAGTATGCAATCTTTTTTTTCATAATTAATTTTTATTATTTTCGCTTTTAATGTTATATTATTACTTAGAAATTAGAACTATATTTTCACTATATAATTATTAATTTTGTTTAATGTTTATATTTAGAATTAGAGTAGTTGTATTAATTTTTTTGTTTAAAAAATAATTTATTTTAAAAATAAATTTATTTATTTGATAATGAAAATTTACCAGGAGCTAATTGAGACATAGCTAGTAAACCTCCTACAATTGCGAAGTTTTTAAGCATAGCCATTGACTCTCCTTCACCGATGTGAAACATAATAATTGTTAAAAATGTGTATAGAGCAAGTACTAAAGCACCTTCTTTAAATTTCCAACCAGATAAAACTGCAGCTACTCCAAATACTTCCATTAAAATTGCAGCAACAATTAATAATTCTCCAGGTAATGGCACCCAACTTGAAGCTGCGTAACCTGCACTACCTGCAAATCCTGTAATCTTTCCAAAAGCACTCATTGCAAAGATTCCAACAATCATAATTCTTGCAAGTAACATTTGTGTATCAAAACACTTACTTACTTTTTTTTTACTATCTAAGTTTTTCATGTAATTATTTTGTTATATTATTCTTTTTAAAAGGTTAGTTTAATTTAAAAATGATAGTTTTAAAGTTTACTAAAGGATAGTTTTGTATTTTTTTAGCTTTAATACATATTATTTTAACAATTTGTAAAATTTATATTATTATCATTTTCTTATTTATTAAAAATTATTTTTAGATAACTTTTATGTTGTTTCAGAAAGTAAAGTGACATATAATTTTAAGTAGATTTTTCAAATTTAAGTTTGTGATTAAAAAAAATAATGTTAGTAATCGTTCTGGGCAGTCTTCTGTTACAAGTATTTTTACTTTATTAATTGTTGTAGTATTAACAGTTTTACCATTTCATTTTGCTTTAGGTCAGTATTCTGATGTTGAATCTAGTGATAATGTTTTAGTTGTTAATAGTGAAAATTTAAAAGTTTTAGAAAAACGTTTAGGGATTGAGATTTTAGTTGATGGAGTTTTGTATTTTAATTCTGGTGAATCTTTAGAAATTAATTCAGTTAAAATTGGAGATGTTGATTGTAAAATTTCTGGTGTTTATTCTAATATAGCTAAATTAAATGTTAAAGATTGTTTAGATGGAGTTTTTGATGTTTCCCCAAAGATTGTTGTTGATACAAGTGAAGGAATTTTCTGGGATGAAGCTTATTTGGAAGAAAATTTGTATGGTAAGTTTGATATTAATAAAGTTAAATAATTTTTAAATGTTAATCTATTTTTTAACTATTTTTAGTTATCTTTAGTTATTTTTAGAATATTTATCTAATATTTAGTTAAACTATAAATTTATATACTATCTTTTCTATGGATTAACATGTTATTTAGTTTTAAATCAAAAAAAGGAGTACACCCTGTTATTGCTGTTAGTTTACTTTTGGTAGTTTCAGTGATTTCAGTTGTTGGTTTCCAAGGTTGGTTTACTTCTTTTTCATCTAATGTTTTAGTTGATGCTGAATCAGAATCTTATTCTACAAATTCACAAATTGGTGTTGAAGAACTAATTGGAAATGATTTGTATATTAGTGCTGGAGGGAATACAACAATTAATTCAATTTTAATTGGTGGTGTTAATTGTAATATTGTATCAAATAGCTATTCTGGTATTACTAAAATTAATGTTTCTGAATGTGTAAAAAATATTTCAGGGGCTACTGATATTGTTATTGTAACTTCTGATAAAATTATTGAAAGTTATGATTATGTGGATAAGTCTAATTTTGGTGTTGAAAACTTAGGCACTATTAATTCAGATTTTATTTTTAATAATATAGTTTTAGTTTATAATTCTAGTTATGATAATTTAACAAATCCTAATCAAACAACAACAAATAATATATATCAACATAAAATTGAAATTTATAATAATTATTTATGGGTTTTAGGAAATAATCAGATTACAGGCCCACAAGGAGTTTATTTAAGAAAATTTGATTATGATATGAATGAGTTATGTTCAATTGAAATAGGAGATCCAGGTTCTAATGGTAATGATTTTGAATTTGATAATTCAGGGAATATTTATTTGGGAGCAGGTATTAATTCAGATTTATTTATTGGAAAATATGATTCAAATTGTAATCAAATAAAAAATATTTCTATTGATAGTGGGTTAGTGGATTATAATTCATTTTTAGAAATTGATTCAAATGGAGATATTTTTTTAGGAGGTACTTTTGGAGGTTTACAATTTATAGGAAAATATGATTCAAATTTAAACCATATTAAAAATGTAACTTTAACTTCTTTACCAGGGAAAATTTTTGACATTAATTTAGATTTAAATGATAATTTATATGTTGGAGGAACATATGGTGTTGGAGCACATGTTGCAAAGTATAATTCATCTTTAGATCAAATTTGGAATTTTACTCAGGGAACAAGTGTTTTTACTTTTGGATTTAAAAGCCTTCTAATTGATTCTAATAATAATTTATTTGCAGGTGGAGAATATGATGGAAATCCAATTATAATTTACTTTAATACAACAAATGGGAATGAAATTAACAATGTATCAATTGTTTCAGGCACTAATGAAGAAATTAATGATATTGTTTTTGATAATTTTGGGAATATTTTAGCAAGGTCTGATTTTAATAGTTTTTACACTTTAAGTTTATTAAAATATGATTCAAATTTAAATCATTTAGAAAATGTAACTTTTTTAAATTATCAATCAAGTGGAAGTATATTTGTTGATTCAAGTGATAGAATTTATTTAACAACTGATTTCCAAACTTATGGTTAGTTTTGATTTTATTAATTTATTATTCTATTTTTTAACTATTTTTTAATTCATTTTATAAATAAAAAATTATTTTATTTTTTATGGATAAAAAAATTAAAGATTCAAAAGTTAAAGTTAAGGCTGATACTTCTAAATCTATTCCAAAGAAATCTTCAAAAAAAGTTGAAGATAGTAAAGTTTCTGAGAAGAAAAAGGTTGTTGATAGTAAGAAAAAATCAAAATCAACTAAAACAACAAAAAAGTCTAAAACATCTAAAAATAATATTTCAATTGTTACTGGGATTTTTATTGGATTATTAATAGTTGGTTTATTTTTCTTTTTTTCTAATTCAACAGAAAACTCTTCAAATGTTGTTGCAACTTATGACGGGATTGAATTATTTGAAGTAGATTATAATAAAAGTATTGACATTTCTTTATTTTTACAAGGTTCACCTAGTGATTATAGAGATACAATTCCTAAAGAACAATTAGTAAATCAAACTATTTTATTAAATATTTTATTTGATAGAGCAAAAGTTGATGGGCATTTAGTTCAAAGAGAAGAAGTTGTGAGTTTTATTGAGGAGTCTTTAGTTAATTCAGAAACTTCTATTGAAGATTTCAAGGCTAGTTTAGTTAATCAAACATTTTCTTATGAAGATTTAGTTGAATTTTTTATTAAACAAAATACAATTAATTCTTATGTTGAAGCTTCAATTTCTGATAAGTTAGCTATTTCTGATAATGAAGCTTTAGAGTATTATAATACTCAAAAAGAAACATTTGTGAGTAGTTCAGAGATTAAGGCAAGTCATATTTTAGTTGAAACTGAGGATGAAGCTATCCAAGTTATTTCTATGTTAGATTCTGGTAAAGATTTTGCTAAATTAGCAAAGTCTGAATCAACTGGTCCAAGTTCAGTTAATGGAGGAGATTTAGGATTTTTTGGTAAAGGTGCTATGGTGCCTGAGTTTGAGTATGCAGCTTTTAATTTAGAAAATATTGGAGATTATACAAGTAATCCTGTAAAGACCCAGTTTGGATATCATATTATTAAGTTAGTTGATAGAAAAACTTCTGAAGTTCCTGAGTTTTCAGAGATTAAAGATAATATTAAAGGTGCATTAGAATCACAAAAGAAACAAGTTGTTATTAGTGAGTTTATTAAAGAAGTAATGAGTACTGTTGAAATTAATTATAATTAATTTTCAATATTTTTATTTTTATAACTAATTATTTAATTAGTTTTTTTAAATTATATATTTATATTTAATTATTAAATTGTTCAATATTTATTTTTTTTGTTACAAATTTATCAAGAAAGTAATTATCGTGGCTTACAATTAAGATTGGTCCTGGGAAATCGTTTAAGGCTGTTGCTAGCACATTTTTTGAAGTGATGTCTAAATGGTTTGTTGGTTCATCTAAAATTAAATAGTTTGACCCTGTTATTATTAATTTTAATAATTCTATTCTAATTAATTCTCCTCCACTTAGTTCGTTCATTTTTTTGAATACTTGGTCTTTTATGAATAAAAATTTACCTAAATATTTTCTTAATTCGTGTTCTTCAAAGTCTAATTTTAAATCTTCTAATTCTTTTAAAAGAGTATTTTCATTGTTTTTATTTTTTTGTTTTTGAGATAAATATCCAATTTTAACATTTTCTGCTAGTTCGATTTTTCCGATGTCTGGTTGTGATTTACCCATTATCAATTTTATTAGTGTAGATTTCCCACTTCCATTTTTTCCTTGGATTGCTATTTTTTCATTATTTTCAAATATTAAGTTATCAATTTTCAAATTTAATGTGTCGTAGGTTTTTTCTAATTTATTTATTGTTACAACATTTGTGTATGGGATTTTAAAATCTAAATATTTTATTTTAATTTCTTCTTCTTTTTTTATTTCTGGAATGTCGATTGAGTCCATTTTTTTTCTCATTTTTACAACTTTTTCTCCACTTTTATTCATTCCAGAGTCTGCACTTCCACGTCCTACTCCAAAATTACTTGTTGCTTGACCTGGTTTTAGGTGAGAAGTCATTTCGTTTAATTTTTTAGCACTCCATTGTTTAATATTTTCAATATTTTTTCTTATTTTTTTTATTTCATTTTGGTTATGGGATTTTATTTTCATTAAATTTTGTGTTTCTTTTTGTTTTTCTTCAATGTAGTGTTCGTAGTTACCGTGATAAATATTAAATTTATAATCTTTAATTTCAATTATTTTTTGTGTACATTTATTTAATAGTTCTACATCGTGGGAAATAATGATGTAACTTTGAACATTTTCATTTAAATATTTATATAATATTTGTTTTGTTTGTATGTCTAATTGGTTTGATGGTTCATCAAGTAAATAGTAGTCGTGCTCTTTTGATAATATTTTAATTAAATTTAATTTTGTTGTTTCTCCTCCAGAAAGATTTTGTGTGTTTTGTTCTTTTATGTAGAGTTCTTTATCAAATTTGAATAATTTAATTAGTTCTTGTTCTTTTTGTGAAATTGTTTGGTTTGATAATTCATTATATTGTTCTAATACTTGTTCGTATAATTGTGTGTCTGCTAGGATTTCTTCGTCTAACATTTGTTGTTCTAACTGTTTTATTTTATCGTGGTTGTTGTAATTATGTTTTTGGTTTTGTGCTTGTTTTAAGTATCCGAGATTTGTGTTATTTATTGTAATGTCTTTATTTTCTAATTTTGTATTTTTATTTTTTATTTGTTCTAAAATTAATTTAAAAAAGGAAGTTTTACCAATTCCATTTTCACCAATTAGAGCAAGCTTGTCGCCTTTGTTAAATACAAATTCTAAGTCATTAAAAATATTTTTTTCTCCAAAACTAAGGTTTACTTTATCAAATTTGATTATCATATTTATTTTAGTTATTTGTGTTATATAATTGTTTGTTATAATTTAATTTTTATTATTTAGATTTTTTTATAAAAAATTTGTGATAATATTTATTTATTTTTTCAATTAAATTTATTTTTTTTCATTTTTTTTTTCATTTTTTCATTTTTCTCTTACTTTATTTTATAAATATATTTTCATTACATTTGATATGGAAAAAAAATTAGAAAAAACAGATTCTAAAAGTTTAGAACATGAAATTAAAGATAAAGAAAATATTATGGGGAGTGATAATATCAAATCTGATGAAATTAATGAATCAAAAACTGATAATATTTCATTTAATAAGTCTAATTTTTATATTAGTATTTTATTTATTGTTGTAATTTTTACAACTCTTAGTGGTTTTTTATTTTTAAATTCAAATATTAATTCAGGGATTGGAGGAAATTTTTTAAATAGTGAAGTTAATGATTCTTTAAATAACTTAGAAGATTTAGAGAATTTAAAACCTTTAATTGATGAAGAAAAAACTAAAAATTTGGATGAAAAATCATTAGTAATAGCAATTTATAATGGTAAAGAATTAAATAAAAATGATTTTGATAAAGATGTAGATATTTCTTTATTTTTACAAGGAGCTCCTGAAAACTATAGAGATAATTTACCTTATGAAGAATTAGTAAATGAGATGATTTTAATTAATGTTTTAGCTGATAATGCTAGAGATTTAGGATTTTTGGTAAATAGAGAGGAGTTAGTTACAAATTTAAAAATTTCTTTAATTCAATCTGGTACTAATATTGATGATTTTAAATTAGATTTAGAAACTAAAAGTTTTGATTTTGATGAATTAATTGATTTTTATGTTAATCAACAATCAATTAATAATTATTTAGAAAATTTAACATCAAGTAATTTGGAGATTAAGGATCAAGATATTTTAGAATATTATACAAAAAATATTGAGACTTTTAAAATTGAGAATCAAATTAAAGCTAGTCATATTTTAGTTGAAAAAATTGAGAAAGCTAATGAGGTGATTACAAAATTAGATGCTGGTGCTGACTTTGCAAAATTAGCTGTGAAATATTCAATTGGTCCAAGTAATTCAACTGGTGGAGATTTAGGATTTTTTGGAAAAGGAGCAATGGTTCCTGAGTTTGAGGCTGCTGCATTTGATTTAGAAAAAATTGGAGATTATAGTAAAGAAGCTGTAAAAACACAGTTTGGATTTCATATTATTAAATTAGTTGATATTAAAGAGGGAGGTGATTCAGAATTTGAAGATGTTAAGGATAAAGTTAAGGAAACTTTAATTAATGAGAAAAAATCTAAAATTAGTTCTGAGAAAATAGATGAAATTTTTAAAAATATAGTAATTGAATTAAAATAATTCAATTATTTTTATTTATTTTATTTTTTATCTTTAGTTCTTCCACTTTGCCACTTTTGTTCATTTCAAGAAATTTGAAAAAAATTTCTAAGCCGTTGTCAAATCAAAGATTTGTCAAAGCTTTAAATTCTCAAGTGAGTCTCTCATAGCGATTGCTTTTTCAAAGTCTAAATACATTCAACTTTTTTTAGACATAAATTCTTAACGGTTCGGGTCGTCCGCCATCTTGAGGCGGTCTCACCTTCCCCCCTAAATTTATTAAAAAAAGATTGACCAAAAAACCTATATTATTTTTTCTTATCAGTTTTATCTTTAGTTCTTCCAGATTGCCATTTTTGTTCATTCTTTAAATTTTCTAAAGAATCACGTATGTTAATTGCTTTTTCAAAGTCTAAATCATTAGCTGCTACTTTCATTTCTTTTTCCATTCTTGCCATTTCTTTTTCGATTTCAGTTTTACCAAGATGTTTAATACCTTTCACTTCTTTTGTTTTTTCTGCTACTTTTTTGATAATTGTAGTTGGAGTAATATTATATTTTTTATTATAAATAATTTGCTGTTCACGTCTATATTTTGTTTTTTCAATTGCGTTTTTCATACTAACTGTCATTTTGTCAGCAAACATTATAACTTTCCCATTTTCATTTCTGGCTGCTCTTCCAATTGTTTGAATTAAACTTCTTTCATCTCTTAAGAAACCTTCTTTATCGGCATCTAAAATTGTTACAAGGCTTACTTCAGGTATATCTAAACCTTCTCTTAATAAATTAATTCCTACTAGAACATCAAATTCTCTTGCTCTTAATGAACGGATTAATTCAATTCTATCCATACTATCAATGTCTGAGTGCATGTATCTAACTCTGATTTTTTGTTTAGCTAAATAGTCAGTTAAATCTTCTGCCATTTTTTTAGTTAAGGTAGTAATTAAACTTCTTTCACCTTTTTTTGTAGTTTCATTTATTAATTCTAGAAGTACTTTTACTTGTCCATCAATTGGTTTTACTTCAATGTTTGGGTCTAAAAGACCTGTTGGCCGGACAATTAATTCTGCTATATTTTCTGAATTATCTTCTTCATATTGTCCTGGAGTTGCTGATACAAATAAGGTATGGTTAAAGTATTTTTCAAATTCTTTAAATTGTAGTGGTCTATTATCGTAAGCACTTGGTAGTCTGAAACCATACTGGATTAAATTATCTTTTCTGGATTTATCTCCTTTGTACATTGCTCTGGATTGTGGCAGTGTTTGATGAGATTCATCAATTACTAGTAAAAAATCTTTAGGGAAATAGTCTAAAAGTACGTGTGGTGCTTGTCCCGGTTTTCTTCCATCAAAAATTCTAGAATAGTTTTCAATTCCATTACAGTATCCAACTTCTTCTATCATTTCTAAATCGTAATTTACTTTTTTTTTAAGTCTTTCAGATTCTAGTAGTGGTAACTCTTTTAGACGTTCGTCTAGTTCAGTTCTGATTTGTGGAAGAGCTATTTTATTTTTATCTTCATCTATTACAAATTGTTTTGCTGGAAATAATTTTATTTTATCGAGAGAATCAATTTTTTCCATTGTGTCTTTATCGATTAGAGAAATTTTTTCAATTTCATCTCCAAACATTTCAATTCTTACAATATTTTTTTCGTATCCTGGAATTATGTCAATTGTGTCACCTCTTACTCTAAATCTTCCAGATTGTAAATCCATATTATTTCTTTCATATAACATTTTTACGAATTGGTTTGTAATTTCACTTCTAGATATTTCTTGATTAACTTTTATTTCAAATCCTAATTTTTTAAAATCTTCTGGATTTCCAGCACCATAAATACAAGAAATTGAAGCTATGACAATTACATCTTCTCGGCTAACAAGAGAGGAAATAGTTTTTAATCTTAGTCGTTCAATTTCTGCGTTAATTGTTGCTGTTTTTTCAATGTATGTGTCAGTTGTTGCTATGTAACTTTCTGGTTGGTAGTAATCATAATAAGAAATAAAATATTCAACTCTATTATCTGGGAAGAGTTCTTGTAGTTCTTGGTATAGTTGTGCTGCTAATATTTTGTTGTGTGCTAGTACTAATGTTGGTTTTTGTACTTTTTCAATTACATTAGCGAATGTAAATGTTTTTCCAGATCCAGTAATTCCAAGAAGGGTTTGCATACTTGATTTATCATAGTTTTCAGTTAGATTTTTAATAGCTGTAGCTTGCGCTGGACTTGGGTTATATTTTGAGTGGATTTTAAAAGGGATTGTCATAATTATTTCTATATTAGTTTTTTTATAAATTATTGTTATTTTAAACTTTTTTTTAGTAAGATATTGTTGGTGTAACTAGTAGTTACAAAATATTAATATTTATAAATGGTTTTTGACTTATTTTATTTATGAAAAGAGCATATTTTGTAGATACTTCAGCATATTTAGCGTATGCGAGGAATGAATTTTGGACACCTGCTTTAGGAATTGGTAATATTTATACGCCAAATTCCATTATTACTGAATTAAATAATGTTATTACTTATGAAAATAATTGTGTTAATTTAACTGATTTAGAGAAAAAAAGATTAGATGATTTAGTTAATAAAACTACAGTTATTTCTGATAGTGAAATTTCAGATGAAGTAATGGATGCTCATAATAGGAGTATTGTTAGAAGACAAATTTTAAATCCAGATACAATTATGGGTAATAAAGATATTAAGTTTGTAGAGGCAGGGACTAATTTTGCTAGGGAGAATTGTGATTTGGATGTTGTTGTTTTTACTGCGGATAGAACTATGGGTAGTGCTGTTGATTTGATTAATAGAAAAAATCTTTCTGTTATTGAGCCTTTTTCTAAGACTTTTTTTGAGAGTACTAAAAAGGTTAAACCACATTTTGCTTTGGAGGATGCTATTTCTGATTTATCAAATTTAAGAGTTAATTCTCCCGAAGGGGAAAATATTTATGGAAATGTTTTAATTAAAAATGGATTAGGGTATGTTCATAGTTTTACAGAGGGACCTGGTGTTAAAAATGATAGATTTAATAGTTCTTATTTGATAAATTTTGGTTTAGTTACTCCACACCATAATGAACGTATTTTTGAGATGTATAAATCAGGAGGTGTATTTTCTATGGTTGGAAAAAATAGTTTAGGATTAACTATGTTGAAGAAAAAACCAGTTAGTATGAGACTTATTCAAGTTAAAAAAAATTTAAATGGGAGAAATCCTACTTTACATAATCAAACTGTTAATGGAATAAATAGAGAATTTGTAAATGGACATAATTCAGTTGTGTATACAATATGTAAAAATCAGTTAAGGAAAGTTACAGGTTCAGATTTTTATAATAATATGTATGATAAACGAGAATTAAGTATAAGTAATAAATAATTTAAGTAAGTTTTATATAATTATTATTTATTTATAGATTAGATTTATATAATTTAATTTATTTTTATATTTATGTACTTAAAATTTAAATATTTATTTTTTTAAATTTTTAGGACATTTTTAATAAATTAAAAATGAAAACAAAAACAACATTAAAGGTATTTATTTGGGCTTCAGTTTTTGGGGCTTTTTTTGGGATTATTTCTGCTCAGTTTATGATTAATTTTTATTTAAATGATTTAGAAACTAAGGAAAATTTAATTAGTGATTATTATAATACTGAGACTGCGACACTTGTATCACCACATCATGTGAGAAAAGATATTATGAAAGGAGATTCATATAAATATAATTTAGTGGATTTAAGATTAATTAGTGAGTATGAGGAGGAACATATTATAACTGCAATTAATATTCCAGTTCAATTAACTATTAATGAAAAGTTAAGATTAAATTATACTAATGTTACAGATGCTGAGAGAATTGTTGATGCTTTTAGGTCTCTTGAGGATAATGGAAAAGAAACTGTTATGTATTGTTATTCTTCCGCTTGTATGACTGGGAGAAATGTTGGTAGGTTACTTGCTGAGAATGGAATTTATGTTAAGGAATTGAGTGTAGGTTGGAATGATTGGAGATATGATTGGAATGCTTGGAATTATCCAAGTGAGTGGGCTGATACAGAAGTTTTAGATTATATTGCTACTGGTTCTGAGCCGGGAGTTTTTGATGTGAATGCTTTTGATTTTGGTGGAAATAAGTCAACTGCTTGCGCTATTGAAAATGAATTAGCTTGTTAAGCTAAATTCACACTTTTGAATTTAATTTTATTTACACAAAAATTAAACTATGTTTAATTTAGTCGAACTTCTTTTAAATTATTTATTCAAATAATTTTAGATAACTTCCATATCCTTTTTCAATTAATTTTTCTTTTGATATAAAGTTTAATGATCCTGAATTAATACAAAATCTTTCTCCGCCAGTTTCTGTTGGTCCATCTGGGAATACGTGTCCTAAGTGGGAACCTGCTTTACTTTTAACTTCTGTTCTTGTAAGTCCAAGTGTTGTGTCAATTGTTTTTTCAACTTCTGTTGTTTCAATTGGTTTTGTAAATGCAGGCCATCCACTTCCAGAGTCATATTTATCTTTGGAAGAAAATAGTGGTTCACCAGTTACTACATCAACATAAATTCCTTCTTTTTTATTATCCCAGTATTCATTATCAAATGCTCTTTCAGTTTTTTCATTTTGAGTAATTTGATATTGTTCTTCTGTTAATTTTTCTCTTAATTGCTTGTCTGTTGGTTTTGTATATATATTTTTATCTACCATTTTTTCAGTGTTAGTTGCGTTTGTATTATTTAAGTTATAATTTGTAATAAGTATTAATGTTAAGATTAATATTATTATTGAAATTATTTTTTTATTTTTTTTTATTTTAAAGTCCATATTATTTATAGGTTTTTAATTTATATAATTTAATTCTTTAATAATTAAATTTTGTTATTCAGTTTCACTATTATTTAAAGCATTTTTTTTATCTTCAATTTCTTTAAAATATTTTGGTCTTCCTGAATATTTTTTATATGAGTTATATCGAAGTGGAGCTTTTTTGTAATAATCTTGATGATAATCTTCAGCAATATAAAATGTTTGATTTTCTATAATTTTTGTTACAATTGGTTTATCGTATATTTTTGATTCTGTTAATTCTTTTATTAAAGTTTCAGCGTCATTTTTTTCTTGTTCATTTTTATAAAATATTGCACTTTTGTATTGACTTCCTTTATCGGCAAAACTTCCTGTGTCATCAGTAGGGTCGTAAAGTTTAACAAATTCTTCTAAAACTTTTTTATAGGTTAATTTTGTTTTGTCAAATTTAACTTGTACAGCTTCATAGTGTCCAGTTTTTCCAGTTATTACTTGCTCGTATGTTGGATTAATTAAATTTCCACCAGTGTAACCTGAGTCAACTGAAATTATTCCATCTATTTGTTCAAGGCTTGCTTCAATACACCAAAAACATCCTCCGGCTAGTATTGCTGTGTCGATGTTTTCAGGTAGTGTAGTTTGAGTTGTGTTTATTATATTATTGTTATTTTCCATTTTAGTTTGTAATGAGATGCTAATTATTAATATTGATAACACTATTAAACTTAAAACAATTATTTTTGATTTTTTAAATTTAAATATTGTCATAATATAATTATTTTTTTAATATATATAAATAAATTCTTTAATAATTAAACTTTTTAATTAAATTTGGATTTCAATCTATTTTTAATTCTTTTAATTTTAAGAAACTGTTATTTTTTACCATAAGTAAAAACTAATTTATATAACTTGATTTTGAAAAATTATCTTATTATTTAATAAAACTTATAGTTTATTATTTTTATTTAGATTAAAATTGGCTGGGAAGAAAAAATATTTTTATGCGTATGTACTCGATGATGAGTCAGGAATTTTTAATAATTGGGATGAATGTTCTAAAAAAGTTAAAAATACTTCTGCACGTTATAAAAAATTTAAAACTCAAACTGAGGCAACTTTATGGATAGATTCTGGTGCAATTTATGATAAAACAATTAAAAAAAATATTTTAGGAGTTAAGTATGAACTTGAGAAAGGAGTTTATTTTGATGCTGGAACTGGGCGTGGAGATGGTGTTGAGGTTAAAGTTACTGATGAGGGTGGTAGAACTTTACTTGATGAATTTTTAGATGCTGATAAAATTACAAAATTTGATACTTATTTTTTAGGTAAAAGTTTTACAAATAATTTTGGAGAGTTATCTGGATTATTTTTTGCTTTAAATATTGCAATTTTAATGGGAGATAAATTTATTTTTGGTGATTCGAAATTAGTTTTAGATTATTGGTCTAATGGTATTTATAAAAAAGATTTACCTTTACATACAATTGATTTAATTAAAAAAGTTATGCCATTAAGAAAAGAGTTTGAAAATTTAGGTGGGAAAATTAGTTTTGTGCCAGGGGATTTAAATCCTGCTGACCTAGGTTTTCATAAATAATTTAATTATATTTTAAATAGTTACAATTATTTAATTAATTAATTAATTTTATCATATACAAAATCAACTAATTTTGAACCTTTTAGAGTTGTTTTTATTCCATATCCAATAAGTGCTCCACCAATTCCTAAACCTAAACTTATTGAATTATTTTCATCATTTAGATACATTCCTGAGGAAACTATTAATTCTAATGCTCCACATCCAATTAATGTTTTACCAAGACTATCTTTTAATGATTTATATTGGTGAGTTGTTGTTTTATAATCAATTACTTTTATATTATTATTTTTCATAATTATAGTAGTTAAAATAGATTTATAAGTGTTACTTTAAGTTACAACAAACTCTTTCTGTCCAAAATTTATATTTTCTTAATATTTTGGATAATTAATACAATAATTAGCGCCAAAGGCAGGAGTATTGTGAGCACAATTATAACAATCTTTTTGTAGAGGTTGATTTAAAATTACGGTGTTTTGAATGTTTGAATTATTTGTTGAACTTTCTATTTCTTCAATTGCCATTTTTTCTAACATTGAGTGTAGTTTTCTTACTTTTTGTGTACAGTCTTGACCTGAGATGTCAACTATTTGAATTAGTGATTGATGTTTCATTTTTATATATATATATTATTATTAATTATTTTATTGTTCAGATACTATTTTTAATGTGTCTTTTTCAAATTGTTCTGGTTCATATCCAAGTTGATTTTTTGTAATTATGTGCGCTAGTTTTGATTCTTTAGTTAAAAGAGATTTAACTCCGTATGCAATTGTTGCAGCACCTGCTATTGCAACTCCTTTTCCTAATTCTTCATATCCAGATATCATCATACTTGTTGCAGCAATTGTTTCCATTACGGAAGCTCCAATTAAAACAAGTGCTGTAGATTTGTTATTCATGTTATATCTATTCTCAAAAAAAATATTTGCAATATCAATTTCATCTCTTTGTTTTATTGTATCAAAAATTTCAAGTTTGTTTTCTAAATTATTTTGGTTTATCATATTAAAGTTAGTATAATTCAGTTTATAAGTGTTACTTTAAGTTACAACACAATAAATTTTATAAATTATATTTAATTAATTTTATTATGACAATCTGGAAACCTTTAAGTATTGAAAATTTAAATTTAGCTCAAAGAATTTTTACAAGTGTTGGTGATGATTTACCTCATATTACTGAAATTTCTGATTTAGATAGGATGAATAGAAATATTTTCCAGAGTGATGCTAAAAGAGTTTATAATGAAATGATTAATGGTTCACATGAATCTGAGTTTATCTTTGAAATTCTTGGGTCTTATAGGTGTAGAATGTATGTATATTCTGAGGCTGATATAGTTACACAGAAAAAATTTACAGGTGCTACTTATTCTTTAGGTATTACACATATGAACCACTTTTCACAGGCTGAGAGTATTGTTGTTGATAGGTTTAAGAGAATTGAAGAAAAATTATTGGAAAATAATTTCCCTGCTTTGTTTTTTTAATAAATTAATTATCCTTTTTAAATTTAAAATAGACATATAATTTTAGAATTATAAATATAATAAATACAAATCCTTCAAAAATATCTCCTTTAATTAATATTACATGAATTATTGCTAAAAGAAATACTAAGTATAATGCCTTATGAATTAAAAACCACTTTTTTTTGAACAATTTCATTGAAAATTTATTTGAAGTTATACCTAAAATAAATATTCCTAAATATGCTAGTAATCCAAATAGTAAATATTTTTCTTGAATAATTTGATTTGGAGAATTTAATAAATTTAAATCTATAAATGTCCCAGTTAAGTGTATAGTCAGTGCCCAAAAACTTAACATTCCTAATTCTTTTCTAAATCTAGATAAAAATTCTAAAAAATTACTTTTAGAAAAAATCTTACTTAATGGAGTTAAAAATAACATTAGTATAATTAGTTTATATCCTAATTCTCCTTGTTCAATTGCAAAATGTGCATAGTTATTTGAATATATTTTAAATAAAAATAATGTGATAAGTACTGTTGGAATTAAAAATAAAAATACATTTGATAATATTTTTCTATGTTTATTTAATTTGTCTGAAATTGTTTTATCAGTTTTAGAAATTGTATTTTTTATGTTAAACATAATTTTAATAATTTAGATTATATTATAAATGTTTTTTAGAATTAAAAAATTTAAAATAAATAATTAATTTAAATTAAAAATTATTGTTTTGAAACAAAGTCGCTAACTGATTTTGCTACAACTTCTGCTACACCTTCTTGAAATGGTGAAGGAATAATTTTATCAAAAG
>JAYJMJ010185919.1:0-16411 GCA_036873875.1 Laminaria ephemera
GATCGAGTGTGCTCGAGTCGATTTTCGATTTGGCAGATCTCCTCAAATTCCACCGCTACTTCATGGTATCGGCCAAGCTGGATGGCCTCTTCGAGTTTACTCCACCTTGAGGTCAGTAATCGTGGCTCCACCAACTTCGCCCGGTAGGACCACTCAGCGCTCTGCCATTTCCACCAACGCCCTCCAGGCCTCATCGAACTCGCCCTTATAAGGGCCCTCAGCTCTCTCCCTCACCCGGAGTGTCCTCATCACAGCACCCAAGCTCCTATAATCGGCCGCAGTACTTCTGCGATATATCGTGTTTCCTGATCATAAGGAGTCTCAAAGGGTTTACCCGCTGGCAGACAGTAGCTGGGTGGTGGGGTCGGTTGCCGACAGAGAAAGAGTAGAAGTAACAATGCATTAATCGCGCTCCTCAAGCGTCCGCGTAGCCATCATCCAAATACAAAAGTAAGTCGTCAAGTTAAAGGCAAGGTAGAAGAAGAAGAAAAGTGTAAAGGGAAAATCACCGAGGAAAAGCATCCGACGGGAAAAGCCGCCGAACCCGGGGATATCCCGCTATGAATCTCCCACAACATCAGAGCTAATCTACCATAGGAACTCCCTAATATCATCAACCATTGTCATATGCGTACCACGCACCAAAACACAATAACAAAAGATAACTTTAGATGTGAACTACTAGTAGTACCTGAAACTACATGCCCATGATTGATCTTACGGCCTCTAGTGGTTCTTACGCCAAGAGAAAATATAATTGCGTAGTCGTTAAACGTTGAGGTGCATTCCACGAGGTTCGTTGGCTACATTGAAGATCGAAGAAACTGTCCGTCGATCATGCCTACTTTCTCGCTTTCCTCAGTGCCTGCGGAAGGAGACGGAACCGCCAATGAAAAGGCTGTCACCACAAGAATCGACTATCCGGCACCGGCAAGAGCTACTATGCCTGAACCATCGCCGGATGCAGCGTCGGCCTACCTTGCGGCTGGTGCTATGGCAGCAATCCCACCGGAAGTGACAGAAATAAGTGCGGCAGAGGACGGTCAGGTCGTCCCAAGATTCGTCCCCGCGTCGGAGAAAGTCGACAAGTCCATCGTCGCGAACATTTGGGATATCATGGGCGTTGAGGGCTGTCCAATCGGCCCTAGATTTGTCGAGGTGGAGGCCCCGGTCAATGACCAGACGTCTGAAACACCGACGGACGATTCCATGTCGGACGAGCAGCACGTTGTCATCGGTGGAGTGGAGGAGGAGAAGGGGGTGGAGCCGGATATCGGGGGTGTTGTCGTGCAGTCAATTGTGGACTTGGCCGCCTACGACATGTGGGCAGCGGATGAAGATCCTGGGGCTGTGCAGCCCGCGTACGGCGGCAGATCTTTAGTCAATGCAGGGCAGAGGGTAGCTCAAGCGCCCGCGGAGGCCGAGGACGTCGCGTTAAAACCACCAGCTACTCCAGCTGTTCGCTTCGCTGTCGAGATGGAGCCCGCGGGAACTAAGACAGCCGTGAAACAAAGCCATGCACGTACGGCATCCCCAGCCGAGTACACTCAGGCACCCGCGGAGGCAACGGCGGAGGATATACACCCCACCGCCGCCCCCCAGGAACTCTCCATGCTCGAGGAGCACCCCGTGGCGAAGAATAGCGGTGAATCCGTCGCAATTGTTGCCGGAGTGAGTCCGATTTCTGTCGAGACCGCTTCGGGCGCGGAGGTGATGTGCGACGACGCCCCTTCGGTGGAAGAACTTGCCGCTGTTGAATCCGACGTAGACTCTACGACCGGCATCGCCAGTACAGTGGATTCGGGCATCGGAAGCAACCCGTCGACAAGTAGTGCGGCGCCTTTTAGCGAGTCCGACGCGCCGTCAACGGAAAGCAGCACGGACGACACTAGCGGCGGAGAACCCGCTTCCGGCGACGGTATCGCCACCGCTCACGCGAAAAAAGAATTGGGCTTGATCCAAAAAATGTTCAGGAGGATTTTCAGGAAGAAGGGAAAGCGCAGACGCTCGCCGAAGAAGAAGAAAGCTAAGAGGGATGACGGTGAGACTGATTGGGCAAGCGCGCGAGGAGAAGAGGCCTTCCTCGTAAGGATCGCGAGAGAACCGGAGACTGAAGTTGAGACTATGGAAGAGGCGAAGGACGGAGAGGCTTCTTCCATCTGCGACGAACGGAAAGCGGCAGCGATCGAGAGACCGGCAGTTCCGGGGGGGGCAATCGGAGCTTCTGCCGCGGGGTTAAACCGGACGACCCTCACGGAGCTTCCCCCAATGGATACTGAATAGGCTAGCCTTGCTATGTGAGGCTAGCAGCTATGATGCCCGGTGGGAACCCACCAATACATGAATTCCCCTTCAAAGTGATTGGGAACAGCGTTTCGTTGTTGGTCGTAGCAGTGGTCGCTGCTGAAGCGTAGTCTTATTAAGTTTTGGCCATTTATTCTTGAAACAGCTTCGCTTATTCGGATAGCCTCGATCCCGTCACATTGTCGTTATTCGTCGGTCGATCAGATATCCGGTGCCCTTGATTCACTCTGCGCGACAAATCGTTTGGCCGAAAAGCCTTTCGGCCCGCGTTTGCGCGCGACCTTGTAGCCGCGGTTTGGGTTTAGCACTCCCATGCTTCACCGATTACCTCCGTATTTTGTGTAGGTTTTTACGCGATAGGCATTTCGTCCGAGACGAGTGGCCGTGAGATGGGAGAGAGGTGCGAAGGCGTCTATATGCCGCAATGAGTGAGATGGGAGAGGGGACTAAGGCTATAGTGGGGGGGATCGTTTTAAGTGCCTTTATTTTTCGGCAGCATAGAGCACCTCGCGCGAATGGCTACCCTATTCTGCTTTGTGTTTCTCGGAGTCGCCATACGCACTGCCATGGAGGAAGTGTTTGTTCCGTTGCGCCAAAACATTTGTTTGCGGTCCGTATTTTGAGCGAGTTATAGAGCCACTCGTGCGAGAGGCCTAAACCCAGTAGTGAAAGTGGCGATGTACCCCCCTATCTTGACCTTGGTGAGGGGGGTGCAGGCGTGTGAATGTCCACACCAAGAGGGTACTATTTTGAAGCGGCCATCTGGAAGTCGCGCTTCCGCAGGGGATCCAGGCAGTCGGGGGCAAACGTCGGACGGGTTTACAGTAGTATCGGTCCTCTAACAAGAAACCGACATACTGGCCCAGGCTAGATTTCTGTTTGAGATTGGGTGTGTTTCATGCTAACTTTAGTATAACCGCTCCCAATTTTCTTGTTTCCCAAAATCAGACTGCGTTTCTTGTGGGGCTCTTGCTTATGAGAGGGCCGGTAGTGTATGTGGGATAAGAGTACTACAAGCAGTTTCCGAGTAATTTAGTAGGTTTTTGCTTGGGAACGTCACAGGGTGTGTATCGGATACTGAATGCACGCCATGCGCCTGGAGTCGATGTTGCGCGTGGTGCATCCTGCTGTCTCCGTGGCAACTCCATGCGCCAGGGCTTGTGTTTTTCTGCCTTGAGTGGCTGTGTTGTTTTTTTTCCTGCTTTAGTCGCTTCTACATGGCAACTGCAACGCCATGGCTCATGTTTTTCCGCCTTGGGTCGCTTTGTTTTTGTTTTTTTTCTATCTTACTCGTTTAGTGTTTGCGTCTTGCTTTTGGCCACGCAAAAAGCGTGAGTCTCGGTTTAGATTTTGGAAAGTGTCGTGTACGTGTTGTTTTGTGGTTCACGAACACTGGCCGTTATTTAGGCGAAACATAAGAGTAGTTTGGCGTGGTCGGCTTTTGGTGAAGGTGGTCGTTGCCACTGTTGTTCGTTATTGTTTTATGTCGTCGGCTGTTAACTGAATCAGCCGTCGGTTGACCCAGCCCCTCTCCCCTCCGCCACGGGAGAGTTTTGCAGGCGTTTTTTTTCCTGGCCATTTTGATGTATGGGCCGTTAGATCATTTCGGGTTACTCCCCCTCCCTCTGTTTTCTCGTGGCATCTGTCAACACCATATCTGGTACCGGTATGTGTTAAGGGGGTGCTGACCCCCCATCCAGTTTTTTTCTCGCGGCATTTGCCAACGCCATATAGGATAGGTTTGTCTGTAAACGTACGAAAACAAAGTAACAGACAAAAGGATGTTTATTGTTCCAGTGAGAATGAAGCATGTCTATGTCGGGGATCTGGGTCAGAGTCTATGGTGTATGTAGCAATGAGAAATTAGCACACCACGAGCAGTCTCGTTCGGAACTCGTCGCGTGCAGGTTGGCAAATGCACGCCGAACGCGAGCGAGCTGGGGTTCTTGCTGATAACGTGAGCAAACATGAGATGGTCGCTAGATTGCTCAACCAAGCCAAAACAATAAACCCGTATTACGATCGTTAGCGTACAGAAATTCAGAGAGCTGTTTTGCGTTCGTTGGTCGATCAGTCCTTAACGATTGAAGCAAAGGATGGTTGGCCAATCGCATTTCAGCGATCAACCTATGTGGCCGTTGAGCAGCCGGAATACATCGACTGTTTTTGCTGTCGGTGGCCGATCATAATCCGACAATCTTGTGTTGCGATCGTTGGCCAATCGGAATGAAACCTCAGATTTTTGCGACTGTGGGCCGATCCAAATCTAACCAGTCCCCTTTGGACGATCGATCGTGACACAGTCGGAATAGAGCGATCTACCGATCGTTTGTTCTCGACCGTTCGTCTATTGGAATCAAAGGATGCAAGGATACGAAAATTGCGATCGCTGGACTATCGGGATTATCGAGTCTCAACGGTCCTTTGCCGCGATCGGCTCACCATATTCCCACCCGTGAGTTACCCTCGTGTAAGCCATGGCGGCAACTCAAGACGTCAGGTATGCTGCCGTTTCGATATATAATACTCGTACGCACTTATAGGTAGTCGACAACACTTAAACCAAACATTCTGCACCCGCGCAGTACGTAGTTGTGGTGCCCGCGATATATTTTCGTGGCGTAGAGCACGGTATAAATTTGAATTCGCATGTTTTTGACGCTAGCTGCGCTAATATCATACTGTCTAAAACAAATACGAGCGACTCTGATTTTTTTCCTGTATAAATATTCGATATATTCACCCAAGCCAGCGATGGTGTATTCTTGATTCTCCTATCTACCGACACACGCTACAAATAGACCGGTTTCTTTGAGATTGTTGGGACAATTAACTAGGGGGGAGAGGGGCACATCTTCAGTGCTATATCCCGTTCCGGGACCCTCATCAGGTGTGGGTCGTGGGATGGCTTCATAGCATTCTCAGATACTTCAAGACGATTCCAACAATGTCCAGGCGGTATCGCCACAATGTTCGTGCGGCGAATGGGAGGCATTTACCTCTATTAGCACCATCACAGGAACACCATACCTCGCGGCAGCTATGATGTACTTCGTACGCCATTATTTTTCTGACAGAAAATATACTTCGTTGATGGTAAAGTATATCGGGTATGTATCTTGCGAGTTAGATCGTGACTACACGAGCGGCACGATCATAATGATTGGTATGGTACTGTACAGGGCTGCAAGTAACACTGTCTACACTGGGGCCCCCTCGGAAATCCCTATATTGGTTTGAGTTGGATGGCAACTCCGACATTCACCCTGGCGTTACCCGCGCGCACTGGCGCAGACCTTTGCGCTGCATTACTGACCTCAAGATGGTTATTCAAACGACGCAAGCGTAGAGATATAGTTCCAGTGAGATGTCAGTGGTGGAAAAGTTGCGAGCAAAGTGACGCGGTGCCCAGGATGCTCGTTGACATAAGTTACCATTTCGTAATCGTTTTCAAAATGGGTCGTGCGCTTGACAAACACGTGTAGGCAAATTTATACCATGATATATATATACCGGTATGTGCCGTACATGTCGTCAGACAGGAGATTGCTTCACCCGACGATCCCATCGTGCGGCTGTATACCATCACATTATGGAGTAGTCGGACAAGGAATTATCGACGTAGACGCGACGTAAATATGTTCTGGAAGCTACATGTAACACGTAACATTTTTGTGCATGTACTTTGTAGGGGCGTCCTCGAAATTTCAGCTTCCTAGCCACGATCCACAACATCCAGGCCATCTAACTTTCGAATACCCAACATCAATCCGACCCTCTCTCTCTACTGTAGATTCGTTTTATGTTGGACAAGGGGCCCAAACATAATGTGCAGACATGTACACAAGGTATTTGCTACGGTGACACAGCGTGCACGTGTAAACATGCACACGTGTAAACATATACCGCAGTTCGAGCTACTACAATTTAATTCTACGCTACCATGCCGAGAGCATTACTTGCGTGACTGACCCGTCCGGACGAGCACAACCTGCGATGACGCGGCCAAGGAGTCGTGTCCGCACCGTCTGGTATATTTACGGCTTTAAAAGAAACACTGAAAGTCAGCATGGATTTATCGTTTGGAGAAGTTGGCTTCTGGATGCCAAGCACCTGATATACGCTTGTAGAAGATGCCATCTCCAGGACCAACAACGTTTGGACAAGACCAAACCACTGCTGGGCAAGCTTGTTGGAACATCGGCGCTGTACCCTTCCAAGTAAATTGTCTGTGCGCAGGCAACGTTCGGGGAATAAAAATACGTAAAAATCGAATTTCGGCTACGTATTCAGCGTTGGAAATCCTTGAGCGTTTGTTTTCGGTTCCACGATTGGCAGGTGTGCACAGTTGCGAATAAGTTTTCTGCAGTTTCGTACCATCCCCTGCTGGGCTTAATCTAGATTTGCACCGCTGCCGCATCGTCTCCGCAAATGAAATTATGTTCACATCATTTCTGCAACAGGAGATCGAGCTTTTACGTCAACCGCAGCAAGCGCGCGTTGTATTGTAAATTACATGATCATGACCGTATGGTGAATGATTACAGCAGGCGTTGCTCACATGTGAACTGCACGAAGGTACCGATCTTCAATGTCAGAAACAGCAAGACAGCGGCGTACTTAAAAAACATAATTCCAAGGACAGTATAGTAAACGTTCGCACGAAGGGTTGCTCGTATGACTCGTACACGCGGTAGCCGACCTTCAGCGTCAACGACAGTAAGACGGCGAAGTACGGCAGGGAACACGCTGATAACGATGTGGTTGATGTCCGAACAAGGTATTGCTCAAATCTCTTCTGCACGAAAATACCAAGGCTTAATATCAAAGGTAGCAAGGGGGCGTTGTACTGGTGTCAACATGCCGAGGACAGTATGGTGGACATGTCGAGATCGGGTTGCTCCAGTGACGACTGCACGAAGCGACTGACCTTCAACGTGGAGGGCCAGAATACGGGGTGTGCTGCAGGCAGCATCCTAAGGACGGCATATATTGATGTCGAAACAAGACGTTGCATGTTTCTATCCTGCATGATGTGACCAACCCGTACCGCCGAGGTCAGCGAGAAGGCGATGTACTGCAAGCAATATGCTGTGGACGGCATATTGGACGCTTGGAGCTTGCAATTCGCACACGACACCTGCACGACGAGAGCAAGCTTCAATGTGGAGGGCAAGAAGACGGGAGTGTACTGCAAGCAACATGCTCAGGGCGGCATGGTTGACGTCTGCACCAAGCCTTGCTCACATTACGCCCGCGTTAAGCTGCCAGGATGGGGTGTGCTGATAGACGGTGCAGGCACTGTATGCCACCGTCATAAATACGACATATTGGGACGCCCGGTTATGAACTTCAGAGAAACATACCTGGTTGGCGGGTGTGACAAATTATCGCGGTAGAGACTCCATGTTTCGCAGCCTACTCACTCCTACTCACTGCCGTGACCACGGACCCTTTAAGAACGGGCTCGTCTGAACAGTTAGAACAGCTGCAGGCGCCACAAGTAAATGTAACCAAACGGCCGGTCTCGTAACCGCCACGACGTTCAAGGTAAATACCCAATTGGCATTTTAAAGTTTTCCAAAGGAAATCAAGGAAAATTTGTTACTGTTCGATCTTCCCTGCAGGCGTGCGAAAGTGGGCTGAGCTACCGGCTTCTAATTTTAGCGTTTCCAGTGACACGAAAGACACGATTTTTTTATGTTCTCTGTTTTGAAGTTGTTCTGCAAAGTTTAAACGCCTCACTGCGTATAGCTTTGTATGGTTTTCATTAACTTGGCTAGTTTTAGAAGCCATTATGACAAACTATAGAAAGAGAGCCTGTAGCCGTGCATTAACTTGGTCCCACTGATAGTGGTTGTCGACCTTGCATCAACCGTGAAATTTATTTCCCGTTTGAAGAATCCAGCATGATTTCAGCAAGAAAAGGCCAACTGCACTGGTGAATAGTTTGTAGAGCTGTGTCATTTTACATAGAAAGCGGGACGTTCTTCTCGTTGGCAGGAACGGCGCTTGTTGTGCAACGTTTTGTCGAGGATACCGATGCAGGGCTTGCGTCATTGTCGATGTTCGTCACTGAAGATTGAAAATCTACTATTGACAGTCGTGCTCTCGATGTTGTAGTCGAGAGAGAACTCGTCGTCGGTTTTACTGCAGTATGCGTATATACATCCTCTTTTGTTCCGGGTAAACAAACGCATTTGCTGCTTGTATCTGAATGTGGATTGAGCGCTCCTTGTTCAGCGCCAAACATCAAGCAGTTGACAGGTAGACGGCCTAGGACGTTCGGAACAGAGTCGATCTGGACATTGTTCTTCCTGAATGCTCAAATTATCAACGATTTCGTCTTTAGGATACACCATTTCTAATGGCCAGGCGATGTGACACACAAACTTTTGAATTTCGAAGATACCAGCCAACTCATTCCAGAACGGCTGCCTATGGGCCCAATTCTTTATTTCGAGCGAATGCGAGATCCTAATTTTAACGGCGCAACGTAACAATATAGCGACCCCTTTCGAAATCCCTGACGCCTGAATTTATGTAGTTTTCGGTGCGCCGACCGGTCAACCAATCAGGATCGAATAAGGTTTTGCAAATCACTACGGAGACACATGCTACGATAGAGGTGTAGTACCATTAGTTTGTTTTCCGGGCTCCTCATTTGAGGAGCTCTAAACCTCACCCAAAAAACGGATATTGAGAAGAACGAAAGTGCAACCCGATGAACAAACCTACGGCCTAGGTAAACAAAAAAAAATCATATTGCACAACAAGAACGTCATTCCAACGCTTTTTGGGGGTCAAGGAGCCCCCTCATTCAGAAACAACCCCCCCCCCAAAAAGTGCTATTACGGAGGACCATAGTAATCAGGACCCACGATATACCCAAAAGCCTATACATTGCACCTTTTTTACTAACCATGTTTGGTCCTCATTACTAGATTACTATGGCCCTCCGTAATACCTCTATCGTATCACGCATGTTTTTGTGTGTAGTACGTAGGCCATGGGTTTGTTGATAGCAAACACGCATGACACGGTAGACGTGCAACGTATTTATTTTGTGAGGTTCCTCACCTGTGGAGCTCTTTACCTCCAACAACCACAGCGACACAGCGGAGGAACAACCAAGAACGCACGCTACGATACGAGAAGTAGCACTGTTTGGTTTTTTTTGTTTCTGAAAGAAGGGGCTCCTGAACCCAAAATCGTCGGAATGTCGTTCTTGTTTTTCAAATCTCATTTTTTGGTTTGTATGGGTATGTGCCATGGGTTTGATCATCGGGTTGCACTTTTTCAGTTCACTCGAAATTTGGTTTGTGGGCGAGATTCAGCGCTCCTCAAGTGAGGAGCCCCAGAACAAACCTGGTTCGCCTCTATCATAGTAATGGCATGTGTCCAAGCACTGCCGAGAACACCGTCAGCGCATCATCACAAACAGTGCTGCAGGGGTCATCGGCACACCACCCCTGGCAGCACAGAAGCAGGCAGCTTAGCTTCAATCTCTCTAGCTGCTGTTTCACTGCTGCCTGCTGCCACACCACACAGGACTGCCCACGTCCAAGCCGACGCCGCGACTGGTGGTGGTGGTGGCTGCAGTGATTGTGGGGGAGCTGCTGTTGTGTTGTGTTAGCTTGGGTTGTGCCAGGTGGTTATGGTTGTTGTACCAGGGAAAACCCGTGTATCCCCCGTCATCAACGCATCATCACAGACAGTAGTGCAGCAGGGGTCATCAGCACAGCACCGTCAATTCTACCAGCGCACACGAGTTCACGACAGTTTCAAATATCCTGCTATTAATACACGAGTTTCTATCGACAGCTATAGTGTCTTAATATGTTTTTGGAACTTTCCAATTGTTCAGAAAAAATGGATACCTGGCGGCAACCTTGGGCAACATCTGCTTGAGAATTTTATCTTGGACTTGAAGCGGCGTGATCGCTTGTGCTCTACATCATGCATTCGACGGAATCAAAGACAGCGTCGAAACGTCTGAACGTGGCGAGCTCGTTACGGGATATGATCCACCCTTGGCGTACAGTGCTCACACTACGGCCGTTGATGTGTGGCAGCAGTGCTTCGGGCGCCGACCAGGCTTCTGTCAGAAATACGTTTGACTGCTGGTGTGCAGAAAACAGAGGCAAAAGCCCTCGAACGCTCCCGAACGGGGAATGAATACAATTTCGAGTAGCGTTGGCGGAAGATCACGGGAGAACACGGGCAACCTCTTGGCGCCGTGAAGCTTGGATCAAAAGAAACTCTTTGACGGTGGCTCCTACATTCATGTGAGCTTTCCAGGAACGAAAAGGGTTGGCTGCGGAATATCTCTATCTCGAGATCGAAGGTCAATCGTGGTTGTTTCTAAACCAATTACTTTTTATCGTGTTTCCCCCACAGAGGTCTCACTGCATCCTATTTTGCCATCAATAAAGGGTGCCTCGCTCTATCCCCTCATCCAGATGACATGCGTTAGTGGGATTCTTGTAAAAATGGAGCGCACGGCTAGACCCTCTGTTCAGCCTCGCATATACGTGCCACGCGCAGAAGTGTTGTGTAGAGTACGGCCCTACAGCAGTAGTACAGGTTTGGACTCGAAGTCATCGATGTTGCTGTAGAGAACTACTCTGATGGCATGCGTGTAAGACACTGCTGTCGTCAATGTCAGCACAGGATGTTGTATGTGTGTGCGTTGGCATATCCCAGATATGACCGCTGCTGTGTCCTGGACTGTGGACATAAATTCGCCTTACCTATGCATCTGGTCGGTAAAGTGCCAACGCTGTACGCTCGACGAGTCGGTTCTTGCTGTTGCTGCTTCTGCTGCTGCAGCCCTCTTCTACCTACCACGGAACCCTGAACTCACACGGCCCCCCCGGTATTGGTCTGTAGACATCGTGTCTATCGTCTGGCTGTCTAGTGGTAGACTTTCCTCTTTGTCATACATTGCGCTGTCGCTGATCACTCAATGCCAAAATTGGGGCTATTCTCGATGGGGTTCGTGAAGACGAGATATTAATCTGAGAACATTCCAGTACTATTCTAGCTACATTTTTCTGCGGGTCTGCAGGCGTGCTAGCGCCGCCCATTGCGTTGTTGGTACAATACGCTTGAATATGATTTGTATGCGCACGGAGAGGATACTTGAATATATGCGTACACGCGAAGCTAGCGGTACACGTGTCATACCAATATATGCACAAGAGTACAGCTACACACAGAAAAGGTTCTCCCTCCGCAGTTCAGATGTTCTTGGCGGTGACAAATCATCCGATGTATCTACCATTATCTCCGGCGGGGGCAGCCACTACTTGTTGCTGCATCGCCATAATCATCGCCCGTTGTTCCTGGGAACCATTTTTCAGGAACCAAGCCGCGTAACACCCGCATTTGTGCCGTTTGTAACTTTGCAAGACGGAATCGCATGGATAGGCTTATCTCTAACAAACTACTGTAGCCGTATTCTCGTCCATGATTTTGCGTAGGCCACTCATCTTATATTGCTACAACAGAGGATGTCATGGCGCTCTCCATTCGTTGCTCAGAGAGAAGTTGTGTTCTAAGATGATTTGACTGCGCCGCTTTGGTGGACGGCGTAGGAATTGTTTGGGTAGCGTACATCAATGGGTAACACAATTCGTGACGCCCAGTGAAAATGTCTTACCTCTAGCCTTAGTTGATGCGTCTTGCTGTGGCATCGGCGGCGTGGTCGGCGCTTGCGACTGTTTCTGGGGTTTCTCGGGATGTACACACGGCGTATATACTTCATTAATAACTGAATCTCGGGCGAGTAGAAAAGGTCTGTGTTTTGTATTGCCTATCCTGTTGTTGCGGAGTTATGCCAGTAGTTTGTTGAGGTATCGCGTTACTCAACGAGGTGATCATATAGTTCGAATGAAACCCTCGATAAATAAGCTGGGACCAACTTTGTCTAAATCCTGGGTCCGTCTGACATGAACACCGTTGTACTGCATATTTTTTCTCTGCTGCCGCCAATGATTGAATTCAGTGTTGGTTTGAACGAAACCTCCTGCCCCATTCGGTGGTCTCACTATTACTTGGATGTGCTCTCTGCCTACTTGTTGTCCACTGGCCTGGTGTCGCGTGAACATACATTTTTCAGACGTACGTCGGCGAATAACATCAGCTCCAGACCTGTTGACAGGAGCAACTAACTCGCGGTCGGGTGGATGTTGTCGCTTTGATTTTTGACAGACACGACCTGAGCGCTCGTGGTCGACCCAATGTTGACCATCTAGACTTTCTCGGTGGTTCACCCTCCGATCGGGACGACATCGTCCACCTAATGCTATCCTTCCGTGGCTGTCGTGATTTCGCCTTGTGCGGAAAACGGGCACTGGCGTCACATCAGGTGTTCTTCGCCACGTATTAGGCGAAAACCATGTGGTCAAAAGCGAATAGGGAGGATCATCCGGAACTATCATTAATCTCCGGATGGATTGGGTGGATGATCGAGTCTCTAGTCAACCGCGAGACGGCATCGTGTGCACATACCGTTCGCAGCCGCTGAACTCTACATACGGGGGGCGACAGCCGGCATCCCGACGATGGGTCTGGGTCAGATAGCTCTGCTTTACTCATAGCCAACACCACAACCTCTGGTTTTATCATCACGTATACGGTTTGGGTCGGTTTCCGGTGCAGATCGGTTGTTGGAGTTTGAACTAAGACCTTGTTCCCTTTTCTCGACTCGCGGAAACCTTTGCGGTGAAAGCTCTGTCGGTTAGGTTTTGTCAGGGTAACGTTTTTGTGTCGTCCACCAGTGAGCGACAGGAGCAGTACTACGCCAGTTTGCATTAAAGACCTCTTGGTAAGAATGTTGTCTACGTATCCTAAACATTGCATTGCGGCCCGTAAAAGGGAACTTCCATCGACTGAAAGTGCGCACGACTTGTGTAGATGTGATTGAGTACATAACCGATCACTGTTTGCGGACTCCGCCCTGTATCATGTTCCTCGAATGCGCCCCAATAGCTACTAAGCTTGTTGATTCCCAGCAATAGTCTCACATACTTGGTATGGTATGTCGTCCCCCAGCCGATTCCTTTCCCGACAATGACCCCCCGAATACTTACCGCTATGAGGGCATGTAGCCAGAATGATTTACATTCCACATGTTGCCTCCTTGTTCTATTTTGTATGTTAACCTGATCTCGATATGTGCACGTGGTGCTGCTGGTGGTTTGATGTCGGCCACGAAAATCATGCATTTTCACAACAGAGGCAGACAATGGCACTCATGACATGCTTGACCTACTCCCCTCAAACACATATTTAGTGTTCGAAATGCTCCCGTAGTGTCTCACCCATGGACGCTTCCGATACGAAGGATCGCTTCACAAGCGGGCCGAACATGTGCCACGCTAGACGAACGTGCAACTCTCGGTCGGGGTTACGCACACGGTCGAGATGGCAGTTGGATGATCGTTACCATTACTCGATCACGTTCGCAAAACCCTCGAAAGTCATTGTCCGTTGGTTCCACGAACAGCAGGTGTCCACAGCTCCGTTCAAGATTCCCCTGCGGTTGCCAACTCCCCCGGTGTGCTGCTTCAAACGTTTAACCGCCGCTTCAAGCTTCGGCGGTAACGGGACGGCGATGCTCACATGCCCTCTGCACGAAGCGATCTAGCTTAAATATGCAGGGTAGGAAGAACTCCCTGTACAGCCAGGAACATGCTGAAGATGGGATGGTGAACGTTCGCAACAAGCATTGCTATTACGATTCATGTACCAAGCGACCCAACTTCATCGTCGAGGTTAACGGCAATGTATTGCAAGCAACATGCGTTGGGCGGCATAGTGGACGTCCAAACAAGACGGTGTGCACATACGTCGTGTATGAAATGGCCGTACTTCAATGTTCAGGGTACTAGGACGGCCGTGCACTGCAAGAAACATGGCGAATAGGGCATTGTTGATGCTCGCAGCAAACGTTGAGCGCATGGCTCGTTCGCGATTTTGCCGATCTTCAATGTTGTTCGAACCAAGACGTCATCGTACTGCAATAAAAATGCTACCGACGGCATCGTCAACGTCCGTAAGAGGCAGTGCTCCCATGCCTCATGCACGAATCGAAAGAAATTGAACGTTTATGGAACCGTGACGAGAGCGTACTGCAGGCAACATGCTTCGGACGGTGTGTGGACATTAACAGCATGGTTTGCTCTCATGCCTCCTGCTCGAGGCGACCGAGCTTCAATGTTGATCAGAGTAAAACGCCGGCGTACTCCAGGAAACATGTTGAGGGCGGCATGGTAAGCGTCTATCACAGGCGTTGCTCGCATCCCGTTTGTAGTACACCGCGGGGCTGGGGTGTGCTGACGGACAGTGGGGGCACTTCATGCCACCATCATAAGAACGACATGTTGAGTGGCCCGGTGATTAACTTTGGAGCATGGTGCAAGGTAGACGGTTGTGAGGAACGTCCGCCTTGGGGGATCCACGGCAAGCAGCCTGCTCTTTGCCGTGACCACGATCCCCTCGAAGACAGGCTTCGTTTAACCATAGGAACGGCTAGAAGCAACGTAACTACTCGTAACCCATCCTACAGGGCCGCAAGGGTCCCACCGTTTGACGTGGAGACGGAGTGTTCGTTTTGAACCACATCAAAGAAATCACTGATGATTTCGGTGACAGTGCGTTCATCTTGGGCTCGTTCGATCAGGGGGGCAGAGAAAGGCTCTTATTGTAAGGCTTGCGTGTACATGTGGCGTGAACGTCCATAAATTGACATCTACCCTCCCGCTGGTTGCGCTAGCAACAGCTTTGTTTTCTCTATTGAGCTGTTGTGTTGGGGCCTGATTCTTTGTCCGACGAAAGGAAGACAACGGAATATTTCACCTAGCCGATAACTGACGCTAAGCGCGTTGGGTCCCCTTTAACCATTCCACCGGTGGGGGGTTGTTAGGAATCCGATAATGTCGGTGCTATACAAAGGACCCGCGGTCTGGTCATATCATATAAGTGTGTGTTGGTGTGCAGACATCGACACCGTAGTCCGTTCTTCCCTCTGGAAAAAGTTTGCAGCTCTTTGGCAAGAAGTCAACTTGCGGTTGTTGGTTTGATGTAGTTCACCGCGATATAGCGTCACTATCATGGCGTTCCACTGTTTTGCAAGTGCTACCTTTGTCGTACAGCTATGAAACAGAGATGGAGCCGAAGGCCTTGTGGTTTAGAAGGGACTGCCTTGGTAGAGATATTTCACCGGAGATCCCGAATTTGACAAGTCATGTTCTCGCCGAACCTAGTGAAGAGTGCACTCGTCGTGGTCTAAATGGCAGTAAAGCATTTTTACGGAGGACCATAGTAATCAGGACCTACGATACACACAAAAGCCAATATATTTCACTTTTTTTACTAACAACATTTGGTCCTGATTACTATGGTCCCCCGTAATAGAATCCACATGCTGGTTTCGCCGTGAAAATTGTTATATGTGCTCATGGTCTCTGCTCATCGATGAAGTTTCCTCTTTCAGCATCAAACGCAACTCAGCAGGCAGGTTGTGAGCGTTTATCAGTTCGAACTAAAGTCATCTGGGCGTCATCGTTACTCAATACTCGACGTTTCTACGAACTTTTGTACTTGGTTCAAAATGGCCTGGACTGTTGTACGTTGTGCTCGCATATAATGTACATGTTACAACCACAGCAACTATTCCGTAAGGTTGTGCTCTTAAATCTCCAGCTACATTGTGCAGTCACGCGATCCTGTCGCTCGGTAAAGGTATTAGCCGCATTGATACATGCAACAAATATTTGTCATCAACATGTGTTTTGCGCGTCAATGCAGACTTCAACAGTGCGGTGGACCAACGTGCTCGTTTTCGTATTCGCAACATATGTCCCGCCTCTCCTCTTCCTATACACTGCTTTGGGTAAAATTGTTATTGCCCTCGACAAAATGCATTCGAGCGCTGTTCTCAGTTTGCTTGTCTTTTTGTTTGTGAAGTCGCAGTTGGAGTTGGTGAGAGTGACGAGAGAGACCAGTCGGCACCGGCGCAGACGGCGCCCCAGCAGGCGGGGTTTGGCTCAGCTGAGCGTCTGCGTGCTGGAGCAGGGGGGCGTGGTGATGATCGCTGTTC
>JAYJMJ010186025.1:0-16410 GCA_036873875.1 Laminaria ephemera
AGCACCGCCTGTTGTAGCACCGCCTTTTGTACCACCGCCTGTTGTACCACCGCCTGTTGTAGCACCGCCTGTTGTAGCACCGCCTGTTGTAGCACCACCTGTTGTACCACCACCTGTTGTAGCACCACCTGTTGTAGCACCACCTGTTGTAGCACCACCTGTTGTACCACCACCTGTTGTACCACCACCTGTTGTACCACCACCTGTTGTACCACCACCTGTCGCACCACCACCTGTCGCACCACCACCTGTTGTACCACCGCCTGTCGTTCCACTATCTGTCATACCACCTGTAGTAGTACCATCAGCACAAATCTTGTCTGGGTCTTGAATAATTATATTAGTTTCACAAAAAGTTTGATTACCATATTCATCAGCGACATAAATGATTATTGGCTGATCGCCAATATCTGTACAAGTAAATATGCGACTAGTATTTCCTTGGTTTTCAGAAAAGGAAAAGAATAGCTCCCCTCCATTACACTGATTACAATTATCTACACTTTTTGCATCAAAATCATTTGCCCAGAATACCGCCATTCCATCTGCCTCTAAAGGAAGTACAAGACCACTTTGACAAGAAATAGCAGGTGCTTTACAATCTTTTATAATATGCTCTTGCACACAAGTAGATTGATTACCGCATTGATCTGTAACATAAAAAGTAACCTTCAGCGTACCTGGTCCAAATTCTGGAGATTTGAAGCCAGTGAAAGCACTTTGCACTTCCCCACTTAACGCTTCTCCACCACAATTGGCTCTTGGAGTAAATATCCATTCTGCGCGAGCATCTATTTCTGTGCTACAATCTTGTACAGAAATGCCTGCTACGTCTATTGAAACACTACAAGCATCTGTATCAATACAAACAGACGTACCTATTCCACATTGAATGACGGGAGCTGTTTTATCATTTATTTCTATTTTTTGGATGTGTTCTATAAAGCTAGGGGTATCCTCTGATTCAACGGCACACAAATTAGTAACTTTCCATTTTCTTTCAATAGTTATACAAGCAGTTCCATCTAATTTAGGAAGGTCTTCGTAGGTAATCTCCAATGTTTCACAATCTGCGCCACTAGCAGTAGCCATGCCTGTTAAAGTTGGTAATAAATCTTCTTTTTTGAGGCATTCTGTTGATTGGTAATCTTTAGGAAACTTAACATTAAAAGGAGTATCATCGTAAAAAGAAATTATTTGCTCACAAGCAGATGTATTGCCTCCCCCATCAGACACTACCCATTCTAAGGTTACTGCCCCTAGACCACAATCATTACGAGAATCCTGTATCACTCGAAATTCATACGTTATATTTTCACTGCCACAAGCATCTTCAAAAGTAGGTTTACCTAGTATAGTAGCATCTAATTGATCCAATGAAACAATATCTTTACAACTAAGAGAAAGTGCCTTTGGGCAAGTTTTAATAATAGGTGGATTTTTATCATCTACTGCTACTTCCACCATACAGTCTGCACGATTGCCACTACAATCTGTAACTCTTAAAACAACCATTGAGGAAGGGCCTACTGCATCCGCACAATTAAACTCCACATACTCCTTAAAAGGGCTATTGGGTTCATCCAATCGTTTTACCGAAAATCCTTCTAAGCAGCAATTATCATAACTACCATTATCAAAAGATAGTGCATAAACCAAGCCTACACCGTCTGTACCTAAAGTGAGTTTGGTAGCTCCATTACAAACAGGTGTTGGATTTAAATTATCCTTCACTTCTACCATACAAGGATTATCAATATTGGAGGTGTAATTTCCGCAATCATCTATTACCTTATAAACGATACCTATTCGACCAAAAGGCACTTGCTGATTAAATCCGCCATTACTACCTTCTTTTTTAGCAATTAATTCTTTTGTTCCATACTCCGTAAAAAGAAAAATGGAGGTAATCACTTTTATCTGCTCTGCCGAAGAACAATCATCTGCAACTGTTGCGGGTGGCACTCTAATAATCGCCCCACAGGAAGAAGGAGCAGGGTCAATTGTTACGCCTATCTCTGCGCTGGCACATACAATAGAAGGTGGGGTTCGATCATAAATAAAAATAATTTGGTCATGTACTAATGATTCTTCTGTGCAAGGATTTTTAATTGTCCAAGTACGAGTAATCTTTACGGTTCCTTCACAGCTTTTTGCTGTTTTATCTTCATAAGATACTTTAATATTACACTTCGTTTCATCTAATACTGCACCATGTAACTTAGGCTCACCAGTACATTCCAAACTGTTTAAATCACAAGCATCTTTACAAGACATCGTCACCTCAGTAGGCAAGGCAATCTCTAAAAGATTAATATCTTTTAAAATGATTGTTTGTGTACAAGTACTACAGTTATTATAATCATCACAAACGGTCCATTTACGCTCAATTTTACCATTCTCTCCTCTATACTTTACTCTTTCGTCATCACAAGTATATTGCAGGAGTTTGTCCTCATACTCATAGGTAAGCGTCTCACATTTTGATGTACAAGGATATTTAATAACAGGTAAGGGGGTATCGCCTCCTTCATTGACTGGCGCAAGGTTTTGATTACACCATACATATAGATCTTCACACACTAGCTGAGGTGCTGCCTTATCTTCTACATTTATATTAGACCAGCAATTATTACCCGTTGCCCAATGCTGTGCTTTTACAATGAGTGTTTGTCCTACATAATCACAAGTTATTTTGGGACTAGTCGGAATAGGTGTACTGGTATGATCCATGACTACTATCTTGTAAGCAGAAGGGCCATTTGGCGTACAGACTAGAGAATTATCGGGGTCATTTAATACCATTCGATAATTAATCTCAGTTTCACAATAATTATTAAGGGATACTTGTAGATTTTCTATACAAGTTAAGCTGCAATGTTGTGCTGTTACTTGTGTCCACGAGCATACTAGAAAAGTGAATAGCAGTACAGGGAGCGATAAAAAAGAAGTGTAATTTTTTCTCATGTTTTTGACCTTTTCCAATAGGAAATTCTGACTAAGGACTGGCTTGTCCAAAATCTAATGTTACTCCTATGAGTTTATTAATAACAGTCCTATACTATTCTAGCAGAATGGAGTAGAGGAATTTTGGGCTTTGGGTGGTTGGTCATTAAATAGATTGCCAAAATTGTTTCATTGTTAATATTGTTCCATTGCTATGTATAACACATCGGATGGAACTGCCATCTAAATGTAGCAAATAGACAGTACATCGTTTGATAACAATTTAACAATGAAGCAATAGAACAATTTAAAATCAACTGTCCAAAGTCCAAATAGGAAAATATATGGTGTAAAATATGAGAGTATGTATTACAAAAAGGAAGGGCAAAAGGAAGTGTATTTGCCCTAAATACATACTTAAATCGGATGGCCCCAAGTTATTTGGGGAAAAAGAAAAATAATAGAATTAATAATGTATTAAAGAAGCAATTATCATTCCGATAAATAGAAAAGAAAGCGAGAAAAAGTAGGAGTATAAATAGAAAAGAGGAGAAAAGAGATAGGAAATGTTAGAAGAAAAAAGATAGGGAAAAATATATAGTTAAAATAATAAATACTTAAACCGTTGATTAAAAACACCCAATCTGCTTAAAATCTGTTTTTCAGCAGGGTAAAATGGAGAAAAGATCAATTTTATGAAGTTCAATAATAATAGCCTTTAACTAGCTAGGAATCAATCTTATTTGAGCAAAAAATTAGTGTTAAGCAAAAATAAATAGTCGCTGCATAGTTACGATGAGGATCTATATAAGTTAAGATAGTAATTTGATTAGTTATAAGATAGTAAGTAAAATACAGGAACCTTTTTAAAGTTCAAGTTCAAGTATCAAATTCAAGTTCAAAATCGAGACGTTGACTTACGCCTCTGTGTCAACGTCTAGTTTTTGAACTTGAACTTGACACTTGAATTTGATTTTTTTACAAAAAAAGGGAAGCCCCCCTCCCACTGCTGGAAGAGAGGTCTTCCCTAAAACTGTATCCTTATATTCATCTTCGCATTTTAGTTATTAAGCCTCCATAAATGGCTACTTACACTAAAATAGCAGAGATAAAAATTTATTCAATTACGATCATCTTCTTAGTAGCTACATTATCTGCAGACTCTAATTGATAATACAATACGCCTGTTGCACTCAATTCTTTAGCATTTACGCTAATTTGGTTGAAGCCTTTAGCATAATCGTTCGTTACTGATTTCAATACTTTACCTTGTATATCTAATACTTTGAAAGTAGCAGTACCTGCTTGAGGTAAGTTGAAACCAATTACAGTTGCACCCTCAAATGGGTTAGGTGTATTTTGAAGTAATTCAAAACCAGCAGTAGCCGTTGTATTGAAGTTGATCGCTACATCTAATAATTCACCATCATTAGTGTAAGCTTCAGCAGCAACTTGATCAGAATTAACACTTAATAATTCACTTAACTGACCAGTAGTAGTTGCAGTGAATGTTAATCCGAACATTACTTCTTCAGCAGTAGCTTGACCATTCCAAGAAGTAGCAATTACTCCTCTGTCCGCTTTAGCAGTATTGAAGTTAGCCGCAGTAGTAGTACCTTCTACTAATTGAGCAAACTCAAGACCCTTAAAGTTAACAGTGAATTGGTAACCTTGAGCAGCAGCCATATTAGCAGATGCAAATTCTACAGTCACTTTTTCGCCAGCTTGTACGAATCTATCTTCCATATCGAAAGCTAGTGTACCAGTCGCATTACGAGACTCAGAACTAACAAGGCTATTAGGAGCAGCATTACCATTTAAATCACCTACTTTCACAGCAACGAAATCAATTGCCATATCAGCAGATAAGTTAGAAATGTCATACGCTTCAGAGAAATCTTCTCCTAGAGGATTTGCAGCACCAAATACATGGTTTGCATCAATAAATCTCCAAGAAGTATTGCTTGGGAATTCAGACTCTAATTGAAGAACTACTTTACGTAATTCAACCATATCGAAAGAAGTGATAGAACCAGAACGGTTAATATCAGCAGCAATCAATTTGTATGGAGAATCAAGAGGTTGAGTACCTACAATGTGCTTACGTAATAATACTAAATCAAAAGTAGAAACACCATTTAAAGGATCTACATTCTTAGCAGGAGCAATAGTATAATCACCACCTAAATCTAAGTTAAGATTGTAAGTACCAGAAGCACCAGTAGTAACAGTTTTACCATTAACATCTACCTGAACAGCTTCTACCATTTCGCCTTCCTCGTTAGAGATAGAACCAGCGATAGCCGCTTGTGTTTTAGGAGAGTCAGGTGTACCTAAACAACCACCAGAGTTATTTTGAATTTGAATAGTAACTTCACAGAAATCAACATTTCCTCCGTGGTCAGTTACATACATTTTCACTAATTGATCTCCAGCCTGGTCGCAATTGAAAGATCTGCTTAATGAAGTACCTGCTCTGTTGAAAGAGAATACCAAGTCATCAGTAGCACAACCGTCACAGTTATCAAAAGAACCAATGTTTAAATCACTTGCCCAAACTTCCGTCAAGCCAGTAGAAGGCATTAATACAGTAAACAAGTCTCTACAGTAAGGAGTAGGTAATTTACAATCGTTGATGTCATAAACTACTTCTTTTTTAGAAACATTATTACAACCATCATCAGCGATGAAAGTAACAACTAAAGTACCAGGCTCAAATCTTGGAGTTGTGAAACCACCAGAAGCATCTCCTACCGTACCAGTTCTACTATTACCACAGTACCAAGCATCCGCAGTATATGCCCACTCTGCTCTTACTCTTACCTCAGAGCTACAGTCAGTTACTGTTGGTGCAGCTACTACTACTACCGTATTACAGTCATCTGTACCATTGATACAAACTTCTCTGTTAGCCTCAGCAGATAATACAGGAGCAAGTTGATCTTTAACTTTGATAATTTGTGTAGCTGTGAAAGTCTGTGGCTCACTTGGGTGATCCTCATCATAAGCACACCAGTCAATTACATTCCAAGTTCTGATAATTTTGAAGCAAGCTTCGCCAGAAACAGTGAATGTATATTCATCTTCGTAGCTAACACCTACTAACTCACAATCGTCACCACTAATTACAGGACGACCTGTTACATCTGGATCCAATGCGCCTTTGAAGCCACCATCGTCATCTGTACAGAAAGCTGTGAAATCAGCAGGGAAACGTACTCTTACAGGCGTATCATCAACAACCGTTACGGTAGCTGTTACAACTGTAGAAGGAAGACCGTGAATATCTTCAGAAGCGAAGTCATATTCTACGAAACCAACGTGGCAATCATTTCTCCAATCTCTAATAGCTAAAATTTCATGTGATGCAGTACCACAGTTATCACCTGAAGTTGCTAAACTAGCAATAATGTTAGCAGGAACAACACCATTATTATCTAAATCAGAACATTTGATCGTAACATCTTGAACAGAAGTTACAGAACCGATTTTATCATCAACGATTACTTGAACCATGCAATCTTGGTAGTTACCAGCACAATCTGTTACTCTTAAAGCAACAAGGCAAGTTTCTCCTTCAACATTCTTCCAAACGTCAGCTGCACCGAAATCTACATAAGGGTGGAAAGAAGGATCAGAACTATCCATTCTTCTTACAGCTAAAGTAACAGGACCACAGTTGTCGAAAGAACCATCATCAAAAGTCTGTGCAAAAATAGTAGCTTTACAATCCTGACCAACTGTTGTTTGAGTGATTTCATCACAGATAGGTGTAGGAGCTGTTTCATCTGTTACAACTACTTCGTAAGAATCTTCATCTCTGTTACCACAGTGGTCGATAAGGCTATAAGTAACAACGTACTTAGCAGGAACTGCTTGATCTGTACCACAAACAGGGCCATCTAATTTTAAAGGTGGGAAACGAACAATTACTGGATCACCAGTAGCCGAACCAGAAACAACACCTTCTACGTCTTCAGCTACTACATATTTCTCAACAGCCCATACTGGATGAGGGTGAGACTTTTGACGGTAACCTTCAACAGTCATTAATACTCTTCTTACTTCACCACAAGATTCCCAAATTTCAGCAGGAGTTGGTGTAAAGTCAGCCTCACATTTGTAAGGGTTGAAGTTAGTAGTTAATGCTACATCTTCACCAGCATCAATCTTAGTTTCTTCATCTAATACTTTGATGATCTGTGTGTGTCTAACGATCTCACCAGTACACCAATCAACGATTGTCCAGTTACGTAAAATCTTGTAAGAACCAACACAAACATCAATACGTTGATCTTCATAGTCGATGTTAATTTCACACATACCGAAGTCATCCCAAGGATAAGCATAGCCATCTACAGTAGTTCCATCTGGAGCTACGATTTTAGTGATAGGAATACCATGCATCATAGGAGAACCCGTACCTTCTTGTGTAGTCCCACCGTCACCGAAACGACCAGGGAAACCCATGTGAGTTTGTCCGTCATATTCCAACTCAGGCAAAGTATTAACTGTACAGTTATTAGCTTTGTTAGGTCTTAATGCAGGACGATCCCAATCATCATAATCAGGAGGTAAAGTAGCATCAGCAATTGTAGATCGTAACAGCGTAATTGTTTGAACGCCAGTAACACAGTTACCAAACTTATCACAAAGTTCCCATGTTCTTGTAACAATACCACTAATGTTACCATCTGGGTGGCATGCTACATCTTCCACGTTTTCACCGATAAGCGTTAACGTTAAGTCATTACAATTACGATCATGACGACTTCCGTCAACACGAAGGCTACCATTAATAGGAATACGTAATTCATCACAGTTGTCATATCCTTCAGGATATCCAACACCTGATCCTTTCGCCCACTCAATATAATCAGGGTCAAAAGGTTCGTTACACCAAAGTTCTACATCTGTGATTTCTAAGGTAGGATCTAGTTTGTCTTCTAACACTAAAGTACTCCAGCAAGAGTTGCCAGTAGCCCAGTGCTTTACCTTTACCATGAAAGGCTCATAATTATTGGCAATTAAATCTTCACAAGTAAGATAATTGTCATCAGATTCACTACTAGCTATTAATTTGCCAGTATGATCCATTACATGTACCACAAAAGCTTGTGGTCCATTAGGCGAACAAGTACGAGGGTTGTCGCCATCTTCTAAAAACATGTCATACGTAATAGGTACTTTACACCAAACATCGAAAGATGTTTGTACCATGTCGTTACATGTTGGGCTACAGTTTGCTTGTGCGCTAGCAGTGTTAACCCCTAAGAAGACTAAGAACATCGCAATAAAACACGAAGTAAAAGTCGATCTTTTCATGTGTTCAATTTTATAGATTTACAAAAGTTTAAAGAATGTGAGTATAGAATACTACTTAGTAGTTGTTAATTACTAAATTAAATGTGTTATTTTTTAATGTGTTATTTTTAAAACGAATACTTATTATATTTTTTAATAGTTTATACCATAGATATATATTAGACGTAAGAATACATCAAAACCAAATAATATTTTGATACATTAGATTTAGACTGCGATGAAACCTATATATAAAATAGGCTCATTAGCATTGACTAAGCTCAAAGTTTATGTTATTAATTGAAAGTAGGATATGTCCAATAGGAAGAAGGGATAGAAGGAAGCATATTGCTTTTCCCGCTATTTACAAATAATTATGTTGTATACGGATCTCATTATGGCGATGCCACTCTAACTTGAACGAAATAGATAATAAAACTGTGAAGTGTCTCTAGTGGTCGGTTGTTGGGAACAGTAAATGTTTTTAGACTGCTTTTATATCATCCATTTTATGAGGGTCTCTGAATTCATGGACAAATATAGAAAATAGCCTTTATAGCACTCATACCCTTTTTATGGTATTTTACAAAAAACTTATAAGTTCTTTATTTTTATTTGAATGCTCTCTGTCTAGAACACAATATTACAACTGGGATCTAAGGTATAAACAAATTGGGACTTTAATAAAAATTACTCCTTTTTTTAAAAGAAAAACCCTCTTAGAAGCATTTCTAAGAGGGTTAAGTGGGCTATTTTCGTAAAAAACTAAAAAAATAGCCATTCAAAAATGTAAACTTAATAGAATAGAGAGTAGAGAACAGAGAGCAGAGAAGCGAGACTATTTTTCGTCTATAATGATAATTTTTATCATTTTTAACGATTGACTGTCTCTATTCTCTGTTCTCTGCTCTCCGTTCTCTATTTTAACTTCTTCTCCTTAATCAATTAAGATCATTCGTTTCTTAGCGACATAATTTGCTGTCTCTAAGTTGTAAAAGTAGATACCATTACCTGATAAATCTGTCTTTTCTATTTGTATTTCATTATATCCTTTAGCAAAATTGCCTTTGACAAATTTGATTAACTTGCCAGATACATCAAAAATACTTAGCTGAACAGCCGTACTTGCTGGTAAATCAAAACCGATACTAGTAGCTCCCTTAAAAGGATTTGGTGTATTTTGGTACAATTTGAAAGCTTCATTTTGTATTCCAAAATCAAGTGCTACATCCATTAACGCTCCAGTTTCTGTATAAGCTTCTTGAGCTGTTACCTCTGAGTTTATAGTAAGGATGTCACTTAAACGACCTGCTTTATTAGCCCGTAATACTAATTGGAACATATTTTCCTCTTTAGCAAGCGTACTTCCTGTCTGGTTCCAACTAGTCGTCAACTGTCCTCTATTGGCAAGTGTTAATCCAAAATTAGCTTCTGTAGCCACTCCTTCTTTCAATTCAACTAACTGAGCAATCGTTGGATCTATATTCAGCGTAAACTGATACCCCAAAACGCTCTGTACATCTGTCAAATTAAAGGCGACTTCTACTAACTCTCCTTTCTCGAATGTTTGGTCTTCCACGCTAAACGACATCGTCTCATTAGCATTTCTAACCTCACTCGCTACTAAATTGCTGGCTACTGCATTTCCACTAACATCCCCTATTTTTACTGCTACAAAATCAGTAGCCATATCAGCTGTTAAGTTATTAATTGCTGCCATTTCAGGGAAGTCCTCCTTCTCCGCATCATCAGTAGTAAATTCATAACCAGCAGCCACAAATCTCCAAGAATCATTATTAGGAAATTCTGCACTAATATTCAGAATCAATTGTCTCAATTGTACCATATCATAAGCAGTGATTGTTCCTGACTTATTAACATCCGCAGCGATATGCTTGTAAGAAGAATCCAATAAATCAATCCCTAGAATGTGCTTGCTTATCAATACCAAGTCAAAAGTTGATACACCATTTAATGGGTTCAAGTTTTTCTCTGGTGTTACCGTATAATTGCTGTACATCGGCACAGAATTAAAAGTAAAGTCTCCATTCGCACCTGTCACTAGTGGGTTCATCGTATACCCTCCTAAATTTAAGGTAACATTTTCAACAGATTCTCCTTCCTCATTCACTATCGTTCCTCGAATAGCAGCCATGTCACCCTCTCCAGAGCCATCACCACCTGTACTAGCGGGTACAACCGTTACACTTTCTGTACTAAAGCAACCATTTGCATCTGTTACTATAATAGTGTAAGAGCCAGCTGGCAAACTATTAATAGTATAAGAAGTAATACCATCAGGAGTTCTAAAGAAATCCGTCACGGGACCATCCCAACCAATTGTATAAGGTGCTGGACCGCTATTGACAGTAACGGTTATCGTCCCTGTACCTGCATTGACAATAAAGTCAACAGGGCAAGTTCCTCCACCACCAGTATTCACTTGATTCACCATTACCGTTTGAGTAGTATAACATCCAGTTGCATCTGTAACAATGATTGTGTAAACACCAATTGGTAAATCAGGAATCGTATAACTATTCGTATTTATTCTATGGAAGCCCGTTACTGGACCATCCCAACCAATTGTATAAGGCTCTGGTCCACTATTTACAGTAACACTGATTGAACCAGCACCTTCTGTTGCTGTAAAATCTACAGTACAAGGGCTATTATCATCTGCTGGCGTAAGGCTTGTAACCATTAACTCCTCTGTGCTAAAGCAACCATTTGCATCTGTTACAATAACAGAGTAAACACCAATTGGTAAATTAGTAATATTATATCCATTTCCATTAGGTCGGAAGAAACCACTAACAGGACCGTCCCAGCCGACTGTGTAAGGAGCTGTACCACCTGAAATAGATACCCAAATCACACCTGCACCAACATCTGTCGTGAACTCCGCAGCGCAGGTATCTCCATTGCCATTGCCAGTACCACCTGTAGTACCAGTACCACTACCTTGACTTACCATCACTGTTTGATAAGAGTAACATCCAGTCGCATCTGTTATAGTAATAGAATACATACCTGCTGGTAAAGAAGAAATCGTATAAGTGCTACCATTTTGGATACGGGCATAATCCGAAACTGGACCATCCCAACTTATAGTATAAGGCTGTGAGCCACTAGTAATTGCTACATCAATTTGTCCATTACCTGGTGTCAATGAAAAAGAAACGGAACAAGTCGTATTACCTCCAGTATCAGTGTTACCACCACCTGATATACCACCAGTATTAGTCACCGCAATATCGGTCTTAAAACTATAACATCCATTAGCATCTGTAACCGTCAAAGAGTAAACTCCTGCTGGTAAAGAAGGAATCGTATAACTATTACCATTTGGAATTCGATAGAAACTAGACATTGGGCCATCCCAACTTATCGTATACGGATTTGGACCGCTATTAATCGTTACTGTAATTTGTCCATTTCCTGCTTGTGCCGTAAAGTCTAAACCACAAGAACCATTGCCACCACCAGTTGTTCCACCACCAGTCGTACCACCTCCTGTCGTACCACCTCCTGTTGAGGACACAGTTACATTATATTGAGTAGAATAGCAACCATTTGCATCCGTAACAGTTAGGGTGTAAACACCTGCTGGCAAAGAAGGAATTGTATAAGCATTCCCACTAGTAATTCGATAGAAGTGTGAAACTGGACCATCCCAGCTTATTGTATATGGATTTGGACCACTATTAATCGTTACCGCAATATGTCCATTTCCTGCTTGTGCTGTAAAGTCTAAACCACAAGAACCATTGCCACCACCGCCAGTTGTACCACCTCCTGTTGTACCGCCACCTGTTGTGCCGCCTGTTGTGCCACCACCAGTTGAGGACACAGTTATGTTATATTGAGTAGAATAGCAACCATTTGAATCCGTAACAGTTATGATGTAAACACCTGCTGGTAAAGAAGGAATGGTATAAGCATTTCCATTAGTAATTCGATAATAGCTTGAAGCTGGACCATCCCAACTTACTGTATATGGATTTGGACCACTATTAACTGTTACTGCAATATGTCCATTTCCTGCTAAGGCTGTAAAAGATACAGGACAAACATTGCCACCGCCAGTTGTACCGCCTCCTGTCGTACCGCCACCTGTTGTGCCGCCGCCAGTTGTACCGCCAGTCGTGCTACCAGTTGTACTACCATTAGTACATAAGTTTCGATTATCTTGGACATCCACTGTTACCGTCACTACACTCCAATTCCCAGCATTATCTCTTGCCCAAACATCGACCTCTCTTCGTCCTATATCTGCACAAGTAAATGTAACCTCATCATGAGAAGTACCAGGAGGTGAGATACCATGCGCACCTGTATTTGCTGGATAGTTTACTAGTACTCTACTTGCACCAAAACCATCACAATCTTCAATTTTACAAGAAAAATCAGTCGCCCATATCTCAACAGCTCCACCAAAGTCTGTAGCGTTCAAAGAAGCCCCTAAGTTAACAGCAATCTCATCCGCACAAAACATTGCAGGACCAACTGTATCTTGCACTCTAATAATAACCGTATGAACCGCTCTATTACCACAGCCATCTTCTGTTGCATAATATAAGGTATAAGTTCCCACTGTTACGCCAGCAATAGCGCCAGCCGTTGCATTCGTTAAAGTCTGTGAACCTATTTCACCAGAAACAGTAGTTGGTAAGGTAGTAGCATTACAATTATCTATTCCATGGAATGTAGGTAATACCAAATTCACTGCACTACAAGTAACTGGATTCACACTAAATGTATAAGTAGATGGTGCTGCACTAGAAACTGCCGTATTCTCACTTGTGTAAATAATAGGGCCTTCCGTGTCCATCACTCTTACTACCTGTGTGTGTGTCATATAGCCAGGACCGACTACTCCATCATTATCTACATCTACACTTGCAGTAGGATTCACGCACCAATCTATAATTTCCCAAGTTCTCACCACTTTTCTACAAGCACCTGTTTCTGCTAAGAAATCAGCTCTTTTGTAGTTTACGGCTACTACCTGACAACTTCCATTCGTATACGTTAAATCATCTCCATTATCATAATCCGCTAAATTGACATCCCCACATTGAATTTCTATTTCTTCTTTTGGTAAATTCGTAATCGTAAAAGTATTCGTTGTTGATAATTCTACTACTATTTTTTGTTCTTTAACAATACCTCCAATTGTCCACGTACGAGTAATGAAACCAGCACCACAATTATTAAGGTTTCGAACAACAGTAGGATCATCTACAGTCAAGGTACTGCAAATACCACCAGTTACCGTTGCTTCTCCATAAGTAGATAAATCATCTAAGTTAACAGAACACGTTACTGTTTGATCTGCTGGTACTGTTAAAGTAGGTTGTACTTTATCTACTACAGCTACATTGACCATACAGTTATTAAAGTTACCTGCTGCATCCCAAACACCCAATACTACTTGTACATTACTGCCTATGTCACAACAATCGAACGGTACAGCATCAGCAAACTCTCTAGCATGTACATCTACGATGCCACCACCAAATTGACCACAAATATCCATTCTTCTTACTTGCATACTATCTACGCCACAATTATCATGTGTACCGTCATCGAAGGTGCTTGCATACGCCCATGCACTACCGTCTTGTGTTAGCGAAACGACTAAGTTTTGCTCACAAATCACAGTTGGAACGACTTCATCTTTAACAGTTACTTGTACAGTATCTCTAGTGGTATTACCACAATTATCTTCAGCAGTATAAATAATATCATGTGTACCAAATGGTACATCTCTCATTTTACCTCCATTTGTAAACATCGTACCATTTGGTCCTGTTATCTTTACGGTAATTCGATCATCAGAAGAACATGCATCACTTACGCCAATAGCAGGAATATCAACCGTTACGGCACACTCATGACCTGTTACGCTCATCACTACATCGTCAATTGTAGGTATATTACTTAATACAGGACCTACTGTATCTACAACCGTTATCAATTGTGGAGGACTAACGCTTGGCACTGCTACCCGACACCAATCAATAATTGTCCAAAGTCTTCGTATCTTTTGCTTTCCTTCGCAATAACCATCTGTTGTAAATACTTGGTCTTCGTAGTTTAATCCGTAAAAACAAGTTTGATTTAATTCAATAGTATCAAGTCCTCCTGCCAAATTAGCTATCTGAATTTTAGGAGAACCTGTAGCAGAAGGCTCTGTACTCAAGTTTGCATCTCCACAATAAAATAATGTATCTGTTGGCCAAATAATATCGGCAGCAACAATCTGTGGTTTCAAGATATGAATAAGCTGTACTTCACTAGTAGAAGTATTGCCTCTCTCATCTACAGCTGTCCAAGTTCTTTCTACTAAGCCAAGTGTATCAGGAGCAGTACCTACACCTAGTCTACAATCAAAATTAGTTTCTACATCTGTATAGCTAAAGGAAACTGTTCCTGAGCATAATTCTGTTGTAACAGGTTGACCTCCTATAGCAGCTGGATCTGTTGTTTGACCACAGTAAACATTTAAATCTTCTACCGTAATAAAAGGTGGCAATTTATCTTCTACCGTGACATATCCCCAACATTTATTGCCACTCATTGGCTCAACAACTTGTACTCTAACCGTCTTATCTAAGTAACTAGCATTTACTATATTCGTATCTTTATTTTCTCCGTCCAATAATTGTACGACAAAAGAATTTGTACAATCATGGTTACCTTCTAAAATATTATCAGGGGTAATAATAGCAGAACAAGCTGTTGCCAAACTAATATTTACATGATCGTTACATACAGGTGTAATGCCTGAATCTACCGTTAGAGTATAAGTACAAGTAGCGTTAACTCCTAGAGAATTTATATAGGTGATAGAAACCGTATAAGTACCAGGTAGTAAAAATACATTCTCGCCAGTCTCTAAATCACTATTAACTCCTCCATCACTAAAATGCCCAGGAAGATTCAAAGCCGCATTATTCGTTAAAGGAACAGCTACGTCATTAACATCATTAATTATCACTTGTACAATAACTGGATCTACCATACAAGTTCCTTCTAATCCTTGAATGGTATGTAGACCTGCAATTCCAGCATAGCCATTAAGACCACATACAGCAGGGACTATTGCATCACTAGGGCAAGTAATTTCTGCCATTCTTGTAACATTGCTAGGAGCAAAAGCAAATCCTGTCCCTTTATTGTTGTCTCCATTAGGAGCAAATTCAATAGTTAAACAGCCATCGGCACTTGTACAACTTGATTGAAACCAGCTAGAACTCAAAGAATTAGCAGCACTTGCACCTCCTTGTGTGTAAGGACCTTCTATAATAGTTCCGCCTACGCCACAACCCTCAAAGATCGTAAGGGTATCTCCAGGCGCAATATCAAAATCTGTAAAAGCAATTTTCACCAATTCTGTAGTTGGATCATCAGGACATACTTTGATTATAGTTAGTCCTTCTGTAACTCTATCATCATATAATAAATTAAGTCCTGGATCTGGAAAAAGAAACTGCGAACCATCTAGGCTAAAAGTCCCTCCTGCGCCACCTTGGGTAAAAACCCCACTTGCAGCACCACTACCTGTACCAGTAGCAACTGTTTGTGCTTGCGTCAAATTTGTAGCAAAAAAAACAAATAAAAACAGCCCCAAACTCCGCATCATCATACGAAGCCAAGAACGACTGCCACCATTCGGTGGACTTTTCGGAATAATCATAGGATCTCGCCATGCTGAAGAACATGAATCCATGGGATTAACATTTGTGTGATTCATAAGTGTAAATGAATTAATTATAAAAATGGTTTGTATAAATGGTTTATAATAAGCATAGTTTGCCCCTTAGCACTATGTCGTACATAGCACTGGGAAAGTCAAAATCAAGCGACAAAGGCAAATTCTTCTCTTTAAGGAAGGAGCGTAGAACTAGACCTTTATTCAAGACATGCACTCTTTATAATACAGGCAGTATTTTCTGTTAGTATTTACAACATTAAGTTTATTAATTATTGATTACTAATTATTTTCCAGATGCTGGTGAACAGTATCCGCTCAATACTCACTGGTAGAGCGGCCGTAACACAACTCTCTGAGTTGTGCATGTCTAGCTTGCGCACAACTCAGAGAGTTGTGTTACACCCACACCACCAGTACTTATTGAACGGATACGGTGA
>JAYJMJ010186131.1:0-16408 GCA_036873875.1 Laminaria ephemera
TCCTAAACTACCCGAACTATTCTCCGTACATCATTGACGGTTACACGCATCAGACAGTGTACGAGTACATCCAACACAAGTTACTCATTACCTCTCTCAAAATAGGAGTTTTTCGGTTTTGTTTGGCGCAGAGCATAGCAAACAATCCCAAAATGGAGCATATCGCGAAATCAAAAACCAAAATAGCGAAGACAAAAAAATATAGGGTAGTCACTTTCAGAGTGGCTCTGATCGGCTGAAATAAAACGACCTAAAGCTGCCCCCTCCTACCGTATGGCCCCTTCAAGCGAGAAACCCCACAAACAACAGGTGATGCCCCTTTCGTAGGTCGATAATTGTGGCAGGGGCTATCACAGAGGGCCATAGTAATCAGGACCAACGATACACACAAAAACGTATATATTCCACTGTTTTTACTAACCATATTTGGTCCTGATTACTATGGTCCCCTGTAATAGACATAATTTATTTTTTAGTCGGCACCGTTGGCACGGTCTGAAGTTTTGATTTCCCCAGCGGGTTTCGCTGTTTTTTGTTTCCCTTGATTCTGTTTATTTTGTTTTGCAAAGCGTACGAATGGTCGACGTTGGATCTCTGGCCGACCATGACATTGTGGGATGTCAACAATGAAAAACATACATCGTAGAAGCGAGCGATGGAAGAACGGAAATAGGTAAAAAATGGAGGTAGAGGTAGTGCACAGGTTTCACACGCCGGAAAGATCACAAATTAGATAATCTACTCTGCAGATCCCACATCGGTCGATATGATACGCTGGGGAGGTTCTATGCACTACAGATCCAACACAGGAAGTATGCGTTCGATGCCGAAATCGTATATCTCCCGCCCGTGAACGTGATCGCTAGGCCATGCAGGTCATGTAGGCCAGGGATCTGTTTGCACCGAATGACACAGATCCATTTAGGACGCGTGCCACAACAATAGAGGTAGAACGTTTCGGCTTTTTTGTTTCTGAATGATGGGGCTCCTTAACCCAAAATCGTCGGAATGTCGTTCTTGTTTTGCAATATATATTTTTTTGTATACCTAGGCCATAGGTTTGTTCATCGGGTTGCACTTTCATTATTCTCGAAATCAGTTTTTGGGTGAGGTTTAGAGCTCCTCAAGTGAGGAGCCCGAGAAACGAAAAACAAAATGGTGCACCTCTATCGTAGCATGTGCCTTAGGATATCTGATCTGTCCGACTTCAGGTAGGCTACCTTTTTTGTCAGTTTCCATTGGTTTTCTTCTCGTACTTTCTGGGAATATTAATGAGTGATCGAACTTGAAGCTGACTCAGCACTTAGGTCGAATGGCCAACATAGTTGTAAGTTGTGCAGCCAATCCCTAATTTGAATTGATAGTCCTATTCAAGTCTTCTTCTAACCCCCACCAACAACTGCCACGCATTGGTTTCGTTAAACGCACCATCAGAAAACCTGCACCGACTACATCTGCCCGGTGACCTACAATTGGATCGATAACGCCAAGTACGTGAAATGTGACAACAACTGGTGCACGTTAAGTCAGTGCTGCTATCAGCCTAAGCATTGCTCCAGCTACGACCTCTGCGACGGATTCTGCATCCAGAAGACAGACGCGGCGACTGTCGAATGTGCCGAATCCGGGTGCACAGCTGGAAAGTGCTGCATCTTCTCGGCTTCTGCTTACTTTGATTGGTGCTTGTCCTACACGTGCCCCGACGGTTGCATCCGGGTTGGACCGATTAGCACCGACTGCACCGACGACATGTCCAACCGCACACAATGCTGCTTTTGTATGCCTGTAAGACGATGCAAGCACACCTGAGAGCGGGGGATGGCATTATTGTTAAACACTGTTTCTCGCCGACGTGCCACAATTTTACGACAGGAACAACAAAACCAAACTCCAATTAGTTTGTCAAAATAGCGGGAGCAGATTCAAAAAGGGAAATCTACGTTAATCGATGTTGCAGGAATCCGCTCCGTGTTTCACGGTGTTGTTCGTTCTACCCCTAGGCCATGGTGTTTATCGGACTGGATTTTTGTGTTGCCTCCAAAGCGGATATATTTTGGGTCAAGGATACGGATGGTCATTTGCGAAGCGTTAGACATTTTCACGCGCAAACATCTGCCGCGATAGAGGTAGTACTTGTTTTGCCCAAAACAAATTCCGGCTGACGCGGCTCTAGAACGTTGTAACTACTGTACCTCTTTGATCGCGCTATGCTAGGGTTACCGTACCTCTTTTTGGCGCAAGTACTTGTGAGTTACAGGGCTCCTCAACTAACACACTACCCAACATGGCTGCATTTTTTTACATCAGACGCATGCTACGGTAGAGATGACCGATCTTTTTTATGTGGCTCCTCAATTTAGGAGCTTCATACCTCACCCGAAATCTGATTTACAGAAAATTCAAGCTTCTCCCCGCCAAACCCTCCTTTGGTGGCCTAAGTCTAGAACGAAACCTGCATGCAAAACAAGAATGGATTTCCGACGGTTTTGAGTTGAGGAGCCCCTTCATTCAGAAAATGATTCGACCAAAACATGCCACCCAGATCGTAGCACGCGTCATCATTGGTTGTAACAGTTGTATTCTCTGGCCTTGGAGTTGTTCATCGGGTCGCGCACTCGTATAAACTCACAATAAATATGTTGGCCAGGTATGGACCTCCTAAAGTGAGGACTCTGACGACAATTTTCCTGCACCGCTGTCGCAGCATTCATTATCCGTGTTTGCAATTGGTTTTGGGGTACATACCTCTAGGCCATGGAAGTATTTCATGGGGTTGTTCCTTTATCTCCCTGAAAATCAGGTATTGGATGAGATATACAGTAGTGCTCTTCAGGTGATGACCTTGATCAACATCTGGTGCCCCCCGCACGTAGCGTGCGACGATCGCTACGGCGGCATGCGTCTATCTTAGAGCACCCGTCATATATAGCCAAGTGTTACATAATCGCGATAAAGGCTCACCTATACTGCGTTGTGTTACTTGTACCAATTCGCCTGTACTTGGATCAGTTTTGTTTACCTGCTAAAAGAAAATTCACACATCGATATCATCAGATCCCTGTTCATGATCTGTTTCTTTCAGCGCACATATAACCCGGGTTTACGTGATCTGCATGTCCTACCGATCGTGTTGCCGGGTGAGAGAAGGAACATCTTACCCCTCTGAAACATATCTCCCGGGTTGACCTGTACGAAACAGATCCTGGACCACATACCATGCCGACAGATATAGGATCTAGATGATCTAGATGATCTAGATCGTGATCTGTCCGAGGTGTCGACAAATTGTATATATAGCGTTAGGAGGTTTTGGTACGAAGGCCAGTTCGCCATGCATTTAATTTGACTGTCCTGCGGTTTGAGAAACTCGTGCCACCCTGCCCCTCCACAGCACCCATCTCATGCTCGACACCAAAGATAGACGCAGGTGAGCGACAAACTCACCGTAGCACACAACCGTCTACACGATTTCTTGTAGACGCCATCTACGGCAACATGCACACGCGTGCCGGGGTAGAGGCGCACCATTTTGATCCGGGGTCTCCTCACTTGAGGAGCTCCATACCTCTCCCAAAAACGTTTGTTTTGGAGCAAATTTTTACGTGCTCCCCGATGAAAATCCCATGGCCTATGTATACAACAAAACGTGTTGCAAAAAAATACAAACGAAATTTCGACGATTTTGAGTTAAGGAGCCCCGTCATTCACAAAATATGTTTTTGCCCAAATGTGCTACCTCTAACGTACCACTCGTCTGCTCTTCATTCTTTCGGAATATCTTCAATCGAGGAGCTCAATATATTCACGCTATGTTTGAATTCTATGAAAAACACAAACATATCGGGATGGACAATCCCATGTGCTCAGTAAACAACAAACGTTGTTGGAAAATTTCGAGTGTATTCAGGGAGATCTTTAATTGCGGAGCCCCCCGTCAGCAGAGTGCTGTTGAAAGAAAATTGCCCTTTGGGAACACACGGTGCTTCTACTCGCCGTTGTTTCGAAGTCTGCTGTCGAACGCGATACCATGTTGTCACCACGGCATGCAACAGTCACCTGCCGTGGAGATGGCATAGGTTATGGCAATACTGGTATTAAATTTACTCCGAGACGCACGTTCCGGTAGAGGTGCACCAAATTCACTCTGAGGCTCCTCACCGTAGGAGCTGTACAACTCACCAAAACTGGTTTGGGGTAAAATGAAAAAATGCAAACCGATGAAAAATCCCATGCCCTATCAATGCAAACACATATTATTCCAACGATTTTGGGGCGGGCAGCCCCGTCATTCAGAAACGTTTTCCCCAAAACGTGGTACAACTATCGTAACACGCGTCTGGATTTTTTTCGTAGTTTCTGGTGCTCGTTATACGGAAATTACGCTTTAAACAACCACGTGCTTGGTGCGTACTCCTTCTGTTTCCACCCGCCTTACACGGCTTGATGCGTATGTGTTGCGTACATACTATACCAGTTTCTCTGCCGAACGGTACATGCATCATGTATGTTCGACACCACATGGATTTCGAAGTAGTTCGTTCCTGAAACGAAATGGCTGTTCTATGAAGGACGAATGGTACCATAGAGGTATATTACCACTTCTGGAATTAAATGTCTCCGACTAACCGAGCTCCCCACGTGAGTAAGTATTGACACATGACACGCACTACTCGTACGATAGAGGTAGCACAGGTGCACCGTTTTTTTTTCTGAGACTAATCACTTGAGGAGCTCCGAACCTCACCCACAAAACGATTTTGAGTAAACTGAAAGTACCAACCCGATGAACAAACCCATGGCCTAGGTATACAAAAATTTCAAATTGAAGAACAAGAACGACATTCCGACGATTTTGGGTCAAGGATCCCCGTCATTCAGAAACGAAAAAAGCCAAAACCTTCTCGTACCTTTATCGTCGCACGCGTCTATCCTCACCTAGAATTGGAGTACCGTTTGTGTTTGGCACGATTATTGCGTCTTAAGTACGTAGTTGGTGGGAGTGTTCGTCAAGATTAACTTTCGTGTTCTAATCAGTGTTTGGGTTAGGTATATAGCCCTCCTCAAGGAAGAAGCCTCGAGGTTCAAAGATGCGCACCTATCGTAGCAATGGTGAAGCAAGAACTACCCTGTAGGGTGATTTCCGTCCCGTACCAAATCAGGACAGATGAGCTGTGGTGAGGTAGTGCGCGGTGTACAGTAGAGTGAAATTTCCAACGATCTCTCAGAACATACCTCACCGAATGATTTTATCAAACAACCGGTGTAGACGCGTGCTGCGGTACATAGAGGTAGCACGGTTTAGCTGAAAAGTGCTTTTGTTGACGAGGTTCCTTAACGCAAAGTAGTCGGACCTTCGTTCTTGTTTCGGTGAGGTATAGGACCTTTGTTTTAATTATCAGGTTCTGGATGAGGTATAGGACCTCCTCAAGTGAGGTTCCTCAGAACACAATGGCGCAGCAGCCTTACCGTTGCAGCGTATGTTGTACCACCATCAGGGTAAAAATAACGATACGTAGCATACGTCCATGGGTAGCGCACGACCACCACGAGCACAAGCGCAACCTACACCACGTTCAAACGACCTGCCACCAATGTTGACTTCGTGTCATGTTCTGCGCCAACAGGAGCTGAACCCGTGAACCAGAGGCAAAGTATACGGCGTTACCACCACTATATAAGATACGGTGCCACGCAATAATTCAAGGCCGACCGAGAGAAGATGCGGAGGGTGTCACGACGACGACACACGATATAGCGCTCAGAACGGATAGCAGTCTGAAGGGGAGAACACAGAAAGGGTGTAGAAATGGCGACATCAGATTCAACGCCCCTGAAATCTGCTACGGTAGCAGGTTCGCGGTTGGCGTGTCTATTTCAGCGCCTGAGAGTTACTCGCGCCGGTGGCTACCTAATTTCTTCGCAGTAAGCATTTTTCATGACACAACAAATAGCGCCTTAATATATTCGCCGTCTGAAAGGGAAGAAAAGGAAAAGGCGCCACCACCACGAGATATGAGACAGGATCGATATTTGGATGAACGGCGAGTGAAACGGCGTCCTCACTACGATATAGGATACAGCGCCCCGGACAGATCCCTGTCTGCCGAGACCAAATCAACAGGGCACGACCACCACAAGATGATAAATAGCGCGCCAATGGATCCCAGTTGGAGTGGGAAGAAATTGACAGAGCGCAATTCCTGCGGAAAGAGATATAGCTCCCCCAAAATGGTCGTGGTTTTAACGAAATACAAAGGAAGGGATGCGGTGTGATGGCGGCATAAGAATATGGCGCCCTTGAAGGGACCTGGTTTCACAGCAAGGTTACAACATGGACGGGCTCGGTGCAGACCACTACACACCGAGCTGCATTCCAGGTGTGCTAAGTTGCCGAAACCTTACACAGTTGTTGTATATGGAGTAGATGGACGGAGCGCTGCTCCATGGATTGCACCGGCTGTGCTGGCGCCAGTGGGATTTCGAAACCCCCAAAACGTGCCAGTTTCAACGGAGACTTGTGGACCTTTTGTATTTCTTAGAAAATGTATCATAGATCGATTCTTAAAGTTGAGGTGAGAGGAGTGGTCATCACGGTGGTAGGGCTGTGCGACAATCCCCGATGCATGTTGCTGTTGCGCATATGGACGTGAACATGTTGCAACGGGGTTGATACCATCGTGGATGGGGGTATGGCGTGAATCTCACGACGTTGTCTACCAACTCTGGCAGTGGTTAGACATGTGCCTCGACAGAGGCAGCACTTTTGGGAGTGAACGGGTTTGACTACTTAGCTCCTTGACTAGAGAACTACCCAAAATCGTGGCAATTTCATTAGTGTTTTGCACTTGGTTTCGTTGGCCACGGGATTGTTAATCGAGTTGCACTTTCAGATTTTTCAAATACCAGATTGTGGGTTGGGTATGGAGCCGTTCATGTATGGGCCCCTAGAAAAGTAGGCTCTACCCCTGCCGTAGCGTTTGTCGTTAAACGCCAACCCGTGGCCACAACGTGCGTGCGGCATCATTTCATTCTCTCGTGATTCTGGTATGTCGCAACCAACGGTTTAAGAATGTGTCGAATGCGTTGTAGACGGTTAACAAGCGGGAAATAATCCAAAAATTACATGCGCCTTGGGCACTGGGTGATTCTTCATGCTTCGATGATAACCGCCTTGTCATATTTCTTGCTATTCCAATCCTGAAATGTACGTGTGGTGCCTGTTTCGCTGAACGTTAATAAATTTGCAGATTTAATGGACTGGATAGTAGGTAGGTGCGGGAACCGTACCACTGTTTCCACGTAATCATTCGCTAGCCAGCGGGTGCCTTGACTGAACACGTGTGTGTAGGAGCGTGTGTTGACCAGTTAAGCATCACGACACATCAGTGTTTGAGTAATGCACGGTGCATGTTGAAAAACGTCGTAAGCTCTATTTGACTAGGTTGTTGCCTACAACTTGTCAGGCGAAAAAGTGCCCCGTAACGAACAAGGACGGCTGAGTTGATTGGCTGCTTTTGCTGCGATGAGAATGTGTGCCCTGGTCACGATTAGTTCGCCCGAATATCAAACGTTGGCTACAAATCGAAGATTGATTGAGTACCGTGGCTTTGTATACCCGATGAGTACCTTGTTGGTTGTTGGCTACACCTTTTATGACTCATCAGGCATCTCCTGGAACAAATAGGAGTTCAAGGGCTAAAATGTGTCGCTGAGACGAGGGCGTAAACGTGCCCAAACCGACGGTGACTTGTAGTTTTTTTAGGTGACTGCAGGCACTTTCCACACCCCAGAGCTTTTGATCAAGATCAAGGTTGAACTAGCAGTAGGGGGATCTTTCAAGAATGCGGGTTAAACAGTTCCACCGCTCTATATAGTTCCTGTGAAATTGATTGGCACCAATAGAACCCACAAGTAGAAAAATCTAAAGTAATCCTAATCGCTTGGCAGAACTCGGACTCTCTACAACAACTATTCACAATAACCCTATTCCAAATAGTACCGGTGCCCGTTATAGAGCCGGTTATTAATAGTTGGGCTGGCCATACCGGCACGCTGAATGCAGGTATTGTTTACACTACAAAGCTTTGGTCGAGACCAAGCGTGAACGTACAGTGGAGGGGTTTTTATATGTGAGAGTTGAACGGTTCTACTGTTCTATAGATTGCCGATGAAATTGCCTGGCACGATTCAAACTCTCAAGTCAAATAATCTAGAGTGTTCCTAATCGCTTAACACGCCTCCGACTCTCCACAATAACTGCCCATAACAACCCTATTCAAACTAGTGCCGTTGCCCGAAGTAGAGACGGTTAGTAGGGCTGGCCACACCGGCACTTTGGAGAGCCCCCCCGACTGTATACCCGACGCGTACGGTGGTAAAGTAGTCCTTACAGTACTTCCAGATGACTCAAACCGCATGCCGCTGTATAGGTGGACGCACGCTATGATATAGGTGCACCATTGGGTTTTTGAGGCTCCTCACTCGAAGACCTCTAAACCCTTCCTAAAAACCCTGATTTGGGAAAAATAAAGTGCTACCCGATGAACAATCTCGTGGCCATGGCCTACAGCGAATCCGTTTTCAAAGAAATAATGAAATTTCGACGATTTTGGGTAAAGGGGCCCCTTCATTCACAAACCGTTTCAGCGAAAAAGAGATACCTCTATCGTGGCAATGACGCGTGCTAGTGTATCGGTGCGCCATCTTTTATTTTTGGCTCCTCAATTGAAGAGCTCTATACTTCTCCCCGAAACTGATTTCGGGGGGTGTGCTCATTTCATGCATAGCCCAGCCTTGAGACCATAAACCCTCGCATCCCTACAACGTCGAGACGGAGCACTTCTGGTTTTCGCCGAGCAGGCAGACATCGCGTGCACCAAGCGCGAACCGCCGTGAGGTGTTCGGCTATTCGCATGAAGGGTGAGCTGCATCCTACTAAGAACCACTTGTGAGGCGGAATTCCGCACCATGTGCGTACATTCTCGCATATGGGTGACAGCTTCGAATCCATTTACTTGTTTTCTGGTGTGGCCACTCCCAGAGACAGGGCAGGGGGGGGGGGGGATCCAATGAGCCATCCCGTGCCCTGGATATACGACGGGGACTATTGCAAAACACGACTGAAACTCCGACGAGGGTTGGGTTAAGGAGCCCATTGAGAAACCGTTTCTGCAAAAGTGCTACCCTATCGTAACGTGCTTCTAGTACCTGAAGAGATGGCTGCAGTTGGCGTTACTATGCACATCTCAGGTTCTGAACTGAAAGGTCTGGAATGTACTGGTGTCGGATATCTTCGTCCCTGCTGTCAATGCCTTCCGCTGCTAAATAAATAGCTTCCAACAACGTGGATCCTGTATTTTCGAGGTTACACGGAAACGATATAAATGTGGTATTTTCGTTGTCAGAGGTGTGCCATGCGGTCATAGCAAGAAGCGACAATCACGGCACATTTAGATATCCAAATATTGGGCTAGTGCCTTCACACCTCAACCATAGGCGACGAGGTTGGCTTGGACCTATCATATACACTGTAACAATCTAATCGTGTGGTAACGGCGGCTCAGACTGCTGCGGCAAAGAGCCAGTCGCGTGAGAGGCCAATCTTCGCAAGCAAAACATTAAGCACCGCCTTCATCTGCTGTGCATTGCGCCTAAAACTAATAGTGGTAGCCTCCTACATACGTGGAGCTACAAACGCCCCAGTGAACTGGAAATGTTCGGAACTCAGCAATGTACCGCAAGTTACTTACTCGTGTACTTAGCCGATCATCAACTCGTCGGTGACCTCGAGGCAGCACACTCATTGACTTAGCAATAGTATCGCAGAAAGCGCCTGCCTATGGTAACAGTCAAAAAGTGCCTATCGCCGATAGAGTGTCGATGAAATCGCTTCAAGCGACTCGAAGCCGCCATGGTAGTATCAGTGTCTATCCTATAGGCAATGGTGTCGGTGTCAGGTATACTGCTGGAGTAGTTGGTCTGCGCATTGCGATAGTATAGGGAGACCAGCACTGTATGGAGAAAGCTTTTATTGAAATAGCTCAGCTTGTTTTTATTATCTCTCAGGCTGTTAACCTTCCAGGCGTCGTCAGCAAAGAGCGCCGCACGGGGACTACGGGGATACGGCCAGATAAATACTGGACGAAGTGGCGTGTTGTGTACCGCAATGCCTGTTTTGTTAGTTACACTTGACGGCTAGTGATGAGTTGCCTCGCGAAGTGAACACCGACTAAACTGCTTGAGAGTTTACTACCCATACCACACGTCAATCCTGAAACGCGCATTTCAGATACAAAAATACCCAGAATCTCGCAAATTTCCCTGCGCAACAAACCAGAAAACCAAGACGTCTAATACCTCGCCAGGGAGTTAGAGTTCATCAACAAACTGGTAGCTCTCCAGGCTCAAGTTGGTTTGAACGATTATGGTGTTTATCCTACAGGCCACCTACAGATCAAATACACATCACCTGCAACAGATCACTCATAAAGACGTGTACATACTACACAAATCGTACCTGATCAGCGTGCATGTGCCTACAACACTGGGTAGTCACGCGGTAACACAACCACATCCTATTGGCCATGCACTATGGCAGAGACATGTTCATGTTGTTTTGATCCTACACGCTAGCGATCTGCAGATCACGATTGGGTAATTAGTTATGACTGGGTAAATAGTTACAAGCAGTCGATTTTTGTGAACACCTCCGTCGATACGTGTACATGGGATGCAGACCGGTGCAAATGTCCTATGTGATCTGCTGCGGTGATCTGATATGCCAAACGTGATTTCGACCCGGTATTTTCAATCCATGGTAAAAGAGGCGCACGTGTAGGGCCTCTGATTTCAGCGGGTAAGCCTCCCCCCAAGCGAGTGTCTACCCTGTACTTTTGTACGTCGAACGCGTTTCGCATGTATTGTTTCGGGATGCCCGCAGCCACAATGTTCTTTGCTATGATCATGTTGTTGAGTGAGGTAAAGGATCGTTCGCGGTTGTCGGTGGCCAAACACCGTCAGTGAACACAGGGTCACCCCATCTACTGCAGCTGATGTCGTTGGCATCATTCAAATGTTCTTATCTTCCCTCTTCGTAACCGCTACCCGTTTATGTTGGCATGGGCTGCACCAAGAGATAACCGGCATTAATGCAATCAAAACTCTTTGCATATTCCCACCTGCGATCACTAATTCGCTCGGAATTGGTTTCTTAACCGCACCATCACAAACCCTACATCGCATCAAACCTTGTAATTGTTTGGTTGGATATACTGTTATTGTTGGGTTGGATATACGACGCTGTGCAGCATGACATTCGCCGTCGATCACTCCTAACCATTTCTAGTAAGTCGAAGAAAACAAACGAAAAAAATGACGCGTGCTACAATGCAGGTAGCACGTTTTGGAACAAACGTTTTGTGAATGACAATGACGGGGCTCCTTAACCCAATAATCGTCGGAATTTCAATTATTGTTTTGCAGAAAATTTCGTTGTATACCTAGCTAGTCCATGGGACTGTTCATCAGGTAGTACTTTTGGTTTTCCCCAAAATAATGTTTTGAGAGAGGTATAGAGCTCCGCAATTGAGGAGGCTCAGAAAAAAAGGGCGCACGTATACCGTTGCCTGCGTCAAAACACACAAACAAACACATTTCATTATTCCCCCCCCCGCGTTCGCCAACACACTTCTTTGTCTCTGATTAACTGCACGAGCAGAAACCCAACCTACATGGACATGGTCTGTCCAGCGGCTTACATGCAATTCGATATCGCCATGAAAGAGATCTGCAAAAACGTACTCTACTTTCGTGTGTACGGTAACGCAGCGCTTCAAAAAGAAAGCCAATAGGTATTGCTCTGTTCAATACAAGCCACTGTAAATATACGATGTATATAATAGCGTAAGAAGGGTGGCAGGCTGACATTTACATGAACATCAGGAACACGGGAGCCGTGATGCCGAACAATATGTACAACGCACCCTGACGCGCGCTACGATAGAGGTAACATTTTTTGGCTGAAACGATTTTGTTTTCTGAATGACGGCGCTCCTTAACCTAAAATCGTCGGAATGTCGTTCTTTTTTTTCAATCTGAATTGTTGTATACCTAAGCCATGGGTTTTGTTCATCGGGTTGAACTTTCGGTTTACTCTTAAATCAGTTTGCGAGTGAGGTTTAGAGCTCCTCAAGTGAGTAGCCTCAGAAAAAAACGGGTGCACCTCTATCGTAGAACGTGTCCCCTCTCCGACGCGTTCTATGATAGAGGTAGAACTTTTTGGCTGAAACGTTTTCGTTTTCTGAATGACGGCGCTCCTTAACCCAAAATCGTCGGAGCTTCGTTCTTTTTTTTCCAATCGGATTTTGGTTGTGTATCTAGGTCGTGGGATTGTTCAACGGGTAGAACTTCTAATTTTCTGCAAGTCCGTTTTTCGGTGAGGGACAGAGCTCCTAAAGCGGGGAGCCTAAACAAATACATGGTGTAGTTTTACCGCAGCACCCTCTCGCCCACATAAAAAGCCAACACTGTGTCAGTACTCCTGATTATTTTTGTTGTCTTGTACTGTATACAGCTTTGCACATATTCGGACTGATGGGGGACCCATTATTTTTAAGCAATGATGAAGCATTTCCGCATTATTTTTCGCTTTTCTAGGGCAGGTTTAGTATTATTGTGCCAAACTCTACCTGACTGGCAAGGCTGTTCAACATACTGAGGACCATTCCGCTATCGCTGGAATCATGCTCATGTTTTCCAACGTTTTCAGTCACCTACCAATGTCATGGGTCCGTTCGTCGGGTCAAGCGTATCCTACCGTTTTAGCCAACGCCAGTAAATAAGTAAGGTATAGAGGTGCTCAAGTGAAGAGCATCAGAATCACGTCGTAGCCTACGTCAATGGTGGTACGGACACGCGCTACCAAATGAGCGGTTCGACGGTTTAGTTGTGCTCCTCACTTGAGGATGTCAAGAACCCGTCCAGATCACCATTTTGAGAAACGATCAATGCGCAAACAGATGAATACCATGGCATGGTCGAGATAAGGAACGAAAATGCGGTAAATCATAAATAGCATTGCGACGATATGGGGTATTCCTTCGAACATGGGGCATAAAAGTGCAGCTGTACCTTAATTGGAATGCGCGGCTTCTGCTGTTCTTTGTTTGTCGCCAATCGGGTTGAAGGTAACTCAGTGTCCCAATATCAGGGATGGAAGCCACGGCGGTGGGCCTATTTTCGCGCAACTCAAGTCAGCCGTACAGTACTAGATTGCTTGCCACTACGTGTTTACCCTATGCCCGGTAAGAAAAATCTTCCATCTTTTATATTTCGTTAGTGTAGCGTGTTTTCCATCCCCATGATTTCCCGCAACCGGCGCATATACGTTACTGGAATGGCTGAATTGAACTAAGCTTCCCGCATGCCCATTTAAAAATCTGCCGTAACCGCTCTTCCTGTCCAATATCGCTGGAATTCCATTCGTGTGTCACACTACTGTTCGGTCTTCACTAAGATCAGGCGATAGTTCACCGGGTTGCCCTTGTCATGGTTCGTGTTCTCTGTTGAAGTTACATGTTTGGTGATGCAGGCAGCTCTTAAAATGAGGATCCTCAGAGTATAATGGGGCTTCGCTGCCGATCCATGCGTCCTCCTGGTAGCACGCGTCACACACCGCTGGATGTGACAATGTAACGCCCAAAGCTAACCTAGACTTGGATAAAGTGCTTGGTGTTACACAGGTTCAGAATACCTTCTAATCGACCGTCCTGTCGATCGCCCTAATCGCGCTACCCTGAGTAAAATAGGCAACCGTTAGGTCGTCGATTAGGTATGATCCGCACGTATTCGACAGCAGTTGCGAATGTGGGACTAACACACCACAGCTCCCAGTCGTGAACACTGTAATGATATCTAGTAGTTGCGACCACATAAAAGCATTTCTACCTGCCTTTGTTTCGAAACCAGTAGTCGAAACGATTTATGTATTGGCGCAATGCCGCATCACGGTCAACTGTGATATATATTTGATACGTAGAAATGTTCTGGTGTTTGCTCTGACTTGCGTACGGGGCTTGCTGCACGTTTTAAAAGTGGAAACATCACGCCAGCATCGTTCAAAGTGGGTTGTCCCAGATACGTATGTTTCCAGCCGCCTGCACACAGTTTGGTGCGTATTTTCTATGCTCACAGCAATCCCTTTACGGCAGCACTATGGACATGATCTGTATTCACTTCCCCGAACAAGTTGTCGACTAAACTGACGTGCAGATCGATCGGAGTTACAACAACAAATGGTACAACCTGAGACGGAGCTGTAGGCGCCAGCAACAGAAGACAACCGAGCCAATAAGAAAAATTTCTTTTTACATGATGGCGTGAAATATGGCCCTATCTTAATGCACGCGTCGCCGTTTGGCATCCTTGAACAATACTTGTGTCCACACCACCTGCCTAACAATGAACGTTATCAAGTGCGAGTGTTTGTCACCCGACCACCGGATCAGCACAAGTACGAGCACAGTTCATTTGACGTTCAAATCGAGGACCCGCCAATGGCCAAGGCTGCGCCAGCGGGTTTACCCCCACTATCACTCCTGCAGTTGGGCCACTCACGCGAGTGGCCTGTAACTAACCCCAAAAATAACTGGAACGTGCTTTGTTGCCGCGGCTAACAAAAAAAAACAACTGGGCGCACTTTGGCACATCAAAAAGCACAAATCTATCACGTTCGCAGTAAATAGGGTAGTCACTCGCGAGAGTGACTCTGAGTCACTTATTAAACAAAATCTTCTAAAGGTTGCAGTTTTCGGACCATCACTGTAGGGGACCAGCTATGGTAGGGTGGTAGCCCCATTTTCGCTATCAAGTTGGGGTTTCTTTCGCGAACGGTCATGCCCCTCACTCCAAAATGGACTGAATATTGTTTTGTTGACGCAGAGTGGCAAACCATTCTATGGCGATGCATATCGCGAAGAAACCGACACGCATAAAGGAAGCCACTCGCGCGAAAGGCTCTGAGCCGCTGAAAATAAACGCCCCGAAGGTGACCCCCCTACAATAGTCTTGGTCTTAGGTACCTTCTGAACCGGAGGAAACGGGATATTGTTTACCACGTTACAAGGACGACGTATGATACGATCAGTCAAAACCAATTTCAAGTGGAAAGGAGTTGGCGTCGCCACGATGGCGTAAAATTTGACACCCCAAATGGATGTCAGTTTTAACAGGAGGATAAACGAAAAGAGCGACAGAACGATGACGTCCGTAATGGAGCCTCACAAGAATCCACGATGCAAGGCTAAGGGCGTGACCACTGTACCACAAAACGTATTTCGCCTCAAAGAATCTCAGCCGCAGAGAGAGGAAACCGAAAGGGCCTCGCCGCCCATTTCATACGATATGGCGCCCAAATATGATCGCAGTATTTACGAGCGGTTGATGAAAGGGTGTTATCCCTACGAGGTAGAATATGACGCCCCCGATCAGATGTTGGTCGGGTACAAGACAACCAAAAGGCCAAGTTAAGGGCATACAAGTCATCACAGATCCTCGTCTTCGTCTCGCGAAGGATATCCAAAACACACGCAAACATTATATATGGACTACACGCGCCGCTGTTACGGGTCCTCGGACAGCTGGCTTTCAGCAAACGGAGCTCCGAAGCCTTCAAGCCAGCAGGTAGATACCGTGTCCTTTGGGGGCTGTAAAGTGCGAGGTTCCCGTGTATATAGCAGTAATTGAAAGGGTTTTTGTTGTTGTTGTTGTCGTGCTTATCGGGAGACGAATAAAAGTATGGGTTGAAGGGGGCGTGTAGGCCACAATTGTGCTGGCCATGCAGGTCCAGGGACAAGAAAGGAATCCCTTGTTGTAGAGAGATTTTCGCGGAAACATCGTGTTCGGACGAGATGCATGTTCCAAACGATCAATTCCATTCAAATCGACGGGCTGGAATACATGTAACGTACCTAAAGCGTTGGTGTTTGATTCTTGTTTCCATGCTAACCGGTCGGATATTGTTTCGGTTGTCCGTTTGTCTAACTCCATTTCAGATGCCGGTTGATGGGTATCGTGAATGGGGTATTCTGCGGCTATCATAGGTAGTTGGCCACAATGTATCGGGAGAAGCAGAGTCCTGGGTTAATGAACAGGGTGTTTCACACCCTGGACAATAGACACAACAATAGTATATTGCTTCGACAATAGACGAGGGGGAAAATCTATCCATATGTATTGTCTGCGACAATAGACAAGGGGGGAATCTATCGATATATATTGTCGGCGACAATAGGTTGTAGAAGGTGTCTATCGATAGACATTGACGGCGACAATATACTGTGGAAGGTGTCTATCGATAGACATTGTCAGTGACAATAGACTGTGGAAGGTGTCTATCGATAGATATTGTCAG
>JAYJMJ010186242.1:0-16406 GCA_036873875.1 Laminaria ephemera
TAAAGCGCTCTCGGCAGTTGGTGTCTCAGAAAAAGAAACCCCGATACCGAGATTCGAACCCGTGACTCCAACCTTAGCAGTCTTCGAGGTTAACCACTTTGACCACCGGGGCGACCAGTATGATCTGTATTGTTGTACGACCTGGACCAGTCTGGAACCAGTTATTTGGTTGGCCGGGGATGCCTATGGCACGTTTGTTCCACACAAGGTTCAAACGACGTGTTACAAGTAAACCGTCCTGTATCAGGTACCCTGGTACATGTCAACTCTTGCTCCGTGGCGGATCACCTAATGGTGCGATCACCTAATAGTGCGTAGTGTTTGGGACATGTACAGTAGCAGCGACCAAAATAAAGACGATGGAGGTCTTATCAAGCGTCCGGGAAGAGCGTGGAGCAGTGCAAGCATCACCATGCTTCGCGTCTATCGTACAGCTCCTTGCTATGCAGTTCAGGCGCATCCCTCACCCCAGCAGTCCGGGCGATCATACATCGTGTGGCTGAGGTTGTAATACAGTAGTGATCCCTCTATAGTGCCGGTATATGGCAGCCGAAAATACCGGCAATACAGCGGCAATCGGCACTACTCCGCTTACTGCCATTGCTGGTTGTTCCCATCTGTGCCAAGTGATTTCATAGGCATTATAGCGGGCAACCGGCAATACTCAACCAGCTCTCTAGAGGGACCTCGACTGTACCAGGTAGTCATTTACGTTTGTTCGTTTGGTCCGAAAAGGAAATGACGGTTTCATGTTGGAGCGGGGTTTACATAAACCTCAGGGGCGTTCTTATGCAACCTGATTCGACGATTTTGGGAGGAGAGTAACTCTTTGAGCTGCTCTACGAGCTCTTGCTCTGTGCCCCCTCTCCCTTGCTCTGCGCTCTAATATAACGAATATAAAGAAGCGTATCCAACCGCGGGGCGGTCAGGCCATCCGGCTTTGGAACTTCCGAACACACTGGTGTTCAATAGGTATGGTACCAGAGAAGGCAGGATGTCGGATTTGGGTTCGGTTCCGTGGAAACCCAACCCTGAGATTGTTGAGCTGAGACCTGCAGTCCAGCAGATGATCGGAGCAAGCCAAGCATCTGTGATAGATGCGATGAGGGGCATGATGGTCGAGTTCAAGAGGGACATCGACCGAGTTGAGTGCAGTGGGGCCGAGGGCGGCTCTGCTGTATTGGAACCTGGTGGTGCCGAGGTCGGTACTGCTAGGGCGAGGAGCCAGCGGGCTGCACCCCCTGCTGCTGTACAAGCCAACTCTACTGCGGGAGAGCCCGCGGTACGAAACACAGCAGCAGCAAGAGATACGATGTTCCGTGACGGTGAGTTGCGAAATATCGGAGAGACGGGACACGGAGGAGCTGCTGTTCCTGTCGAGGTTGGTGCGGTGAGGGATCAGCCAGACCAGATCGGGAGAGCTGGAGACTAGCTGAGGAGGGCTGGAGGGAGGGGTATATACCCCAGCGGTGAGCTTGGTGTTTTTGGTATGCCGTCGTCACGTATGATAGGCTATAAGCGCCCTCCTGGACCGCCGTTCAGTGGGAGGAAAGAGGACATTATTCCCCGGACAAAATATGTAAAGTTTCTCTCGAAAGCGATAGGCTGTTTGAGTGCCTTTGTGTCGGACCCTCCGCAGTACATTCCTGTAGGAGAACTAGACACCGAGAACGAGGTACTTGTTGCCAGGGGGGTTAGCCCCGAGCATGTACACAAGCATATGTTGGCATGGAATTTCCTGTCGATGGCTCTTAAGACCAAGAGCGGCAAGAGCATACTGCACAGGTGTGTCTCTCCGAGGGAAGCGTGGGACGCTCTCAATGCTTGGTACGGTCCCCAGACAGCTGGCGCCAAGTCGGAACTTTCTCGACGCCTAAACAGCTTTAGGATAGCGAAGGGGAGCAATCCACTTCAAGAGATGGGTATGATAAATGATCTTGCCGCAGATATGCGCTCGGCTGGTATGACACTCGACGACCACATGCTGTACGCCACCTTTATCGATGCTGTGCCATTCGAGTACGAGGTGGAGGCAAGGAACCTGGTGTTCTGCTATAGCATCGGCCGCGATGACATCATCAAGGCTGTACGAGAGCGGCATCACCGACTTTCTGTCAACAGGAAGAAGGGGCCGAATGCTGGCCAGTCGAAGGGGTCGAACCAAGGCCATGCAATGTACGCCGGCAGTGGTGCCGGCGGCGGCCGCGGGAGACGTAGATCCCGGGGTAGAGACAGAGGCGGACGTGGAGGAAAACACGGACGAGTTGGTAAAGGCACCAACGAGGACAGTGGTGGTCCCGCCGGCGGTAGAAGCACCACCGAGGATAGCGGCGGTTCGGCTGCTGCTGCCGGTGGTGATGGCAGCAGCGCCAAAACCGCGAACAGAATGTTCCCGCGGGGGGGTGTTTCAGGTGTGGCAAGAACGGCCATTGGGCCCCCGACTGCGCGGTGAAGCTATGCAGTCGCTAACACGGATGGGGACACACTGCTGCTCTCTGCCCCACAGCGAAGGAAGAGGCTGTATTGGCGGCGACGAGCAAGGTTGGAGCGAGGCTCGATGACGTCTCCGACGACAGTATTGATAGTGCGCTCCACAGTTTCAGCCTTCAAGGTTGAATAACCAGGCAAGTGCGATGATGCGGTAAGCGTAACGGGGGATGGGGAGTTGGCCTAACAGGTGGGCGGCGAGGCTTGGATATGCGACAGTGGAGCGTCTACTCACGTGACGCCTTCAGCTGCCCATATGAAGAATTACAGAGAATGTAATTTGAAACTAAAAATCACCGACGGCACAACTTGCGCGATCGAAGGATATGACGATATCAGCTTTGTATTTCGGTCCGGAAACGATTTGGTGAACGTGTTGGTGACGGATGTTGCGCACGTGCCCGATTTTCGTTACCACCTATTTTCGCTGCCCACGCTCATCAAGAACGGACACGTTTTCGATGGGCGTCCCGCGGGGGTTGTCGTTACACTCAAGTCAGCGCGCTCGGTCGTATTCCCGTCGAGCTGGACCCGGCCCAGTCTTTACGGCTACAGGCTCGATAGCAGTACTGGGGAGCATGCTTGTGCTGTACTCGCCCCTGGGTAACCGCCCAAGAAGTCTACGATGAATATCAACGACTTCCACTGGGCTGCTGGACTCTCTCACGAGGGTCTACTCCGGACGTCCACGGAGCAGCTAGGGATGATCCTCGAGGGCGATTTGTTGGAGTGCAAGGGGTGCTCTATGGCTAAGGGCTTCCGAAAAACAAATTAAATCGTACACGCACACACGAGCAAATACGAAACTCGGGAGGGTTTTTGTTTTGTAGATCTGGGTGGGCCTAAGATGGTAGAGTCTATCGGGAGGAAACGGTATACTCTCATAGTGCGCGACGAGTTTTCACGGCATACGTGGTTGTATTTTCTGCGCCACAAATCTGACGCCTCGGAACAGTTTGAGCAGTTCCTCGCGGATACTCGTGCAGATAGTGTCTCTTCCAAGGTGGTAATTATTCGATCAGATGGCGGTGGTGAATCAGTGGGGGGCACTTTGGAGACCTGTGTAGATCGAGAAGTATCAAGCAGGAATTCACGACGGTCGACAGTCCCCAATTCAATGGGGTAGTAGAGCGCGCGCTATGATTGATCGAGACGGCCGCAATGGCGGGCCGAATCCAAGTTTCTGAGCTTTTTCCAGCCGCGCAATTTCTGGCCACTGAGTCGTTGTGGGCTGAAGCGTCCCTCTGGGCGAGAGATTCTTTGAACCGCACAGCGACCACGGCCAACCCAGATTGCAAGTCGCCGTATGAGGTGTGGCATGGTAGCCGGTAGTATTCCTACATTTCCTCAAGCCTGGCTACTGCAAGGTAAAGAGGGAGAATAAGTCACAGGCGAAAGTGCAGGAGTGTTTTTGCCTTGGACCTGACCCTCACTACCCTCGATACTCTGTGCGAGTGCTGACCAAGAACCGTACTTCGATAGTCACACGAAATGGCACCTGGCAACGCGTGTTGCCTGCACCACCTGTACAGACGAATGACCCCTTGTCTACGGAAGAGGAGGGGTCCGTCGCAGACGACGAGAGCACGTCGGATCAAGGTGGTGGGGGCGTGGTGGATGAGCTGGACGACGATCTGGCTCATCTAGACGGCCTCGACGTGACGTGGGGTTTTGATGTAGAAGCGTTCTTGCAGGAGCGTTCACAACAGGCGTCAGTCGCCGGCGGGGCCGGTGACGGGACAGCCGAGACGATAGCTTCGCTTGAAGGGGGCACGGTGGATGCCTCCTGGATCCCAGTAAGGACGGCCGATAGCGATTCCAGCGCAGCACCGACTACCGAAACAAAGCAAGGGAGTGGTGAGGATCCACCCGCGGTCCTGTCGGGGAAGGCGGCGGATGAGCTTAGCGACTACTGGGGACGAGCTTCCGTGACGACACCGGGCCGGACCCGAGGTCAGAGCCAACGACTAGAGGGTGACCAACATGCTCGAGGGCGGTATAGGTGGACCCCGATACCCGAGACGCTTTGCTTGTAACGACCTACGAATCGATGATGAAGACCAGGAGTCTCTTGAAGAGTACATTCTGGACCGCGGAGGATGAAATGGCCTTGCCGGCTGGAAGACCCGAGGCGAACACAGGGGAGTCGAGCGTGTGCATGCCGATTGGTTTTACTGCTGACGTAGAACCGCTCCCGCAGTCCGTAGTTGGCGTAGAGAGATCGATGTACAAAGCGGCGTGGCACGAGGCCATGAAACTAGAACGTGACGGTCATAAAACGACCGGAACTTACGAAGCCGCGACACCGCCACCGGGGCGGAAACCTGTAGGAGCAAGGTGGGTGTTTTTCCACAAGAAAAAAAATATGGCTTGATAGCGAAGCTAAAGGCTAGACTTGTGGCTAAGGGTTGTAGCCAGGTGCACGACGTTGATTACTTCCAGACGTTTGCACCAACTCCCTCTTCAGCGTCCGGTAAAATTTGACGGTTGCTGCAAATGAGAAGGGATTGAAAATATTCCTTTTGAACGTCGCGCAAGCTTTCGCTCGCGCGAAACTTGACCCAGAAATATACATGAAACTAGGCGATGAGTGTGGTGACATGTCAGAAAAAACCGTTCGCCTCAACCGATCACTGTATGGTCTAAAGCAGGGCGGACGGCAGTGGTCCGGACTACTGGTAGAAACAGTGGTGGAGTATGGCATGGAACAGTCTAGGACTGATCCGTGTGTTTTTCGCAAGGTTGTGAACGGCAAGGTAGAACTAATCATGGCCAATCATGTAGATGACATCGTGATTGCAGGCTCGGACGAGACGTGCAAATATTTTCATGCCACGTTAGTTGCGAAATTCCCCACGAGTAACCTCGGAAAACTAACTTGGTACACGGGTTGCGCTTTCAAACGCGACTGGGAGCTGGGAACGTTGGATATTACGTAGAAGGCGTTCATTGAGAGCATGCTGAATCGTTTTGGCGTTACCTCATCGTCTAACCTTCCTGCGACCCCCGGTGTAGAACTAGACCCGAGGAAGGAGGGCGACTCGCGAGGAGACTGGCCGTATAGATAGGTTGTAGGCAGTTTGATATGGTTGTCGACCATGACGAGGCCGGACATTGCGAATGCTGTGTGTGCTGTGGCGCGCCACTCTCACAATCCCACTGAAAGGCAGTTATATAGATTATGGCATACCTGCACGGAACCAGGGAGTTAGGACTGACGTTTGTGCGGGGTTCGGGATTGGATTTGACTGCATATAGTGATGCTGACTATGCCGACGAGTCTAACGACAGGCGCTCGGTATCGGGGTTGGTTAGTTACCCTCGGGGGTACGGCCGCCGGTTGGGCAAGTCGCACCCAGAGGTGTATGACAATGTCCACAATAGAGGCAGAGTACGTCCCCCTAGGTGAAGGCGTGAAGGAGGCCTTGTTCACGGGGGCAGTGTTATCGTTTATCTGCCCAGAACTAAGCGGATCATGCGTCCGGGTTTTCAAAGATAACCAGGGGGCCATAGCGTTGGCTGAGAACCCTCTTGGAGCTCTTCTCGGAGCAAGCACATTCATGCGCGCTTTCATTTTGTTAGAGAGCTGCTTCGTTCGAGGAAGATCGATATTCAGTTTGTAGCTTCGGATGAGAAGCACGCGGATATCCTGACGAAATCCCTTGCTGCGACCCACTCTAAATCTCACCGTAGGTTTTTGTTGAATCTGCCGTTGGAGGGTGAGTAAGGGTTATGAGCATTAAGCGATTTGTGCCATGTTTGAGAATTGCGAGGAAAACTTTGTCAGGTCGCCATCCCAGGCTACTTTGAGGGGCATGTGTTAGTAGGGCACCACATGACCTAATGTTTTCTGGTCATGGTCATCGTTTGGGATGCGGCCGTTGTTTCGATTGTAATGGTTTAGAGTATATCTTAGGGATTTTTGCCCGGTGTCCGGGTTTCCCCCCGAGGGACTGGTATTGTTTGTTCTTAGGGCCTATCTTGTCTTGAATGCCCTTCTGGTCTCGTCATTGCTGTGAAGAGCCGGGGAGGGTGGTCGTTTGGTTTGAACAGGAAATGACGGTTTCATGTTATAGAGGGGTTTGCATACATCTCAGAGGCGTTCTTATGCAACATGATTTGACGATTTGGGAGGAGAGTCACTCGTTGAGCTGCTCTACGAGCTCTTGCTCTGTGCTCCCTCTCCCTTGCTCTGCGCTCTATCACAACAAATAAATAATATCATCCAACCGCGGGGTGGTCAGGCCATCCGGCCTTGGAACTTACGAACAACGTTCGACATTTTTATCCCTCTGAAGCCTGAAGGAGTGAAACTACGGTACCACGGATGCTGATGCGATTCCCCCCGTTGTTACTTTCTTCCGTCGACAGCAGCATCACCAGCAACCTCAGACGAAAGAGGTCGACGTACGTGCATACACTCGGCGTCCCATAACTACGATACCGGTGGACACACCCCTGCCCATCTCCAACTTGGCCATAGGAGGAGCGAGTGGAGGAGGCAGCGAGGGAGGGGACTACGAAAACGGTTAGCTTCCACGTTGTGTGCTACAGGAAGGGTAGCACCTATGTTTTTCTGAGGCTCCTCACTTGAGGAGCTCTATACCTCACACAACGTGTAAGCTAAGCCCGATACACTATCCCATGGGCTGCAGTACGTACAGTGCAGGGGGGGCTCGCTGTTAAGAAACGCCAATTGGTGTCCAGCCTCAAAGTCTGATTTCGGGTGCCGTCACGAGCTACATTATTTAAATGACGGTTTCATGTTTTTCTCGGCTCAAATGCAACCCTTTTCAGCATCTCCTGATTTTTTGTAGTATGTCCCACGGTCCGGCATGACCTCATTTCTTATCTCGGGTGGGCGTTGACCGTTGCAGTTTACCAGGTATTAATTGCTGTTTCTTATCTTATTGCCCAGTTTGAGCTGTCTTTCTTACCCCGAATTTATTATTTTTATTATATGTTTTGAGCCTTGGATTCTTAACAGCACATTTCTTAAATGCGGGCCGCCACTATAGTTATCTAAAAAATACACATTTATTGAACTGGTCGGATACAAATACTCTTAGAAGTGCTTCAGTTCAAGAGCGCCGTCAGTCAGAGATAAGTTGGCCCAAGAGTGCTACCCCTAGGATATCGTCCCATGCGTCAGTTACCAATCCATGTCGGTGTTTAGGTGAGGTGTAGGGCTCCAAAACCTAAACAAAACTGAGATAATAAAGGTGACCGTCGGTTGGGGCAGTTCGCGCTGCGCGCTTAAGGACACGCCAGCTAACACTGGATCGCGAATACATTTGAGTCAAATTGACACTCGACAAGTATGAAAATACGTGGGAGTGTGGTGAGCTTAAGCTTTATTTTTCCCCATACGCCGGAGGACCAAAAAAAAGAAAAACCTGAGGAGCTTCAGAAAGTTAAGGCGCACCCCTGCATGCCACGGTATCGGGGCACCCTTTTTTTCTGAGGGCTCCTCACTTATGGGGCTCTATACCTCTCCCAAAACCTGATTTGGGGAAATAATTAAAAGTGCCACTCAATGAACAATCCCACGACCTCGGTATACGACGAAAGTTATTGCAAAAGAAATGTCGAAATTCCGACGATTTTGGGTTAAGGAGCCCCGTCATTAAGAAAACGATTCTGCCAAAACGTGCTGCCTCTATCGTAGCACGCGTCGCCCGCGTCCGAAAATCAGTGCGTTTTCCTCCTCCTTGCCTTACCTTCCCACAGTGTTGTCCACGCTATCCTCCACACGTCGGACTGACTAGATCCGTAGTCATGATCTATGTCTTTCAAGGCAGATGCATCCCTGGTTTACGCGATGTAGATGGCCTATAGATCATGTTGCCAGGTGAGAGCCGGATGATCTGAAATGATCTAGCACATGTTGTGTTGGAGGTATACTACACAGATGCTGCACATCATATCATAAAGATGTATACAGGATCTATTAATAGATTATCTTGATCGTGGTCTGTCCGATGCGTGCTATCCTCTACAGGCGGAGTTGCCGGGTGGCAGTTTCACAAACGTCCGCAGCACCCGGAGGGCGGACATCACCTCATGGGGCGACAGAGGCCTCGCCCTTCCAGCGCGAAAGAACCTCCAACGCGTGCGCCGCTCATACACAGGAGTGCCACCGCCGGAAGCGGGTTAGGGGATGGCCACCTATCGTCGAAGGGGGAAGCTGGGCAGGTGGGGAGAGGAGTTCAAGTGGTGAGAAGGGGCGGGGGGTGGGGGGGTACTCATTTCTTGCTTGCCTTAGTAGTTTGGCCATTGACTGCCGCTTTCGAGACGGGGCAGAGGGGGGGTACAAGAGGGACTTGCGCTTGAGTCTGTACCAAACAGAAACGTTGAATTTCGCTCTGTGAGGTCGGGTAGGCTTTCATGGCGATCAACGTCTGACGCTTGGTACGGTAGGAGTGCAACTGAATGTTTCTTGGCTCCTCATTTGAGGAGCTCTATACACTGCACCCGAGAGACTTGGCTTTCAGAAAACGAAAGGGCAACCCGACGAACATTCCGATGGTGTAAGCGTAAGTCGAAAAATGTATTGTAAAGCCCAGATGATATCCCAAAACATATGTCGACACGTATCTGCATCCTCATATCGATTGACCACGCTGTTCTGGTCGGGTTATCCTATTCGACTCCACCCTGCGTGCCCTGATGTGTTTTGACGCAATACCAGGCACCCATGCTGCCGCTTTTGGCCCCCGACGATGATGCTCACGAGCGTTATCACTCCCGATATACCACCGAAGGCCACCGCCATCACCACTACCACCCCCATAACAACCGACCACACAACAATGGCACCAGTAACAACCCGTCAGCCACATGCATGGAATCGCAAAAAGCGACAGCAGCGGCGGCAGCGGCAGCAGCAGCAGCAGCAGCAGCAGCGGCGGCCGCTGAAACAGCAGCCACCGCAATCAACCGCACTACCTGTCCATCATCATTATCATCATCCACTGCCGGAGGGCCAACAAAACCCAAATCAAATTCAGGGCCGTCAACTTCGTCGAAGATAGCACATCATCAATCCGAAAGAGAATCTAGTCTGACAGACACTCAACCCCCCATGCATGATATCGGAAAGCACAGTAGTAGCAGGCCTAGCGGGGGGGCTAGTACCTCCCTCTCAAGGACAAGGACGGAGAGGAGCATGGGTGGAGCGGCAGGGGGGTGCAGCAAGGCTGGGGGTCACAGTCACAAGACTCTCACACCGCAATCGTTCGGACTTTCTACCGAGGCTGGCACCAAGCTGATCGTCGGCCGGGCTCCTCCGGCCCCAACGGCTTCAAAAACATCAAGCTTAAAATCGGCGGCGGCTGTGTTGGCATCTCAGGGTGGTTACGATCAATCGCGCCAACTGTCGCGCTCGGTGCACGAAATCTCCCCACCGAGAACAAACCTGGCGGCATCTGTGACTTACGAGTCCAATGGTTGGCCTTGCGGGGGATTAATCCCTTCCGAATCCGGGGTAACGTCGAATAATGGCGGCAATAATAATGGTTACGCTCGATCTGGTAGGGACAAGGATACATGGGGGGGGAGCAGTGGCATCACCGACGGAAAACATAGAGGTGGTTCTGTTGCGAGTTGTGGCAACGATAGGTCGGATGAGGGGGGGCGAGGGGAAGGGGATGGTGCTAGGCAGCACAATCATAGCGGTATACGGTTTCGCAAGGACTATAACAACGGGGGAGGCGCGACCACACCGTACGAAACGGTTGGAGGAGGTAATGCAACGATACGAATTCCGTCTAGGGGGGATGTTGGCCTCAGCTCGGAATACAGGGGGGGGGTGCACCATCATCGAGACTCTGCCGCCTCGTCTGGACATAGCCATAACCAGCAGCAGCACCATTATCATCATGATCAGCAGCAACAGCATCCTCATCATCATCGGCAGCAACTTCAGCAGAAGGAAGAGAAGGAGCAGCATCATCATCAATATCACCACCAACAACAGCAACAACAACAGCAACAGCAACAGCAACAACAACAGAAACAGCAACAGCAACAGCAACAGCAACAGCAACAACAACAGCAACAACAACAGCAACAGCAACAGCAGCAGCAACAGCAACAACAACAACAGCAGCGGAAACAGCAACAGCAACAGCAACAGCAACAGCAACAGCAACAGCAGCAGCAGCAACAGCAGCAGCAGCAGCGTAGAACCAGACGGGCAGAAGACGTAGGATGCGATGTTGGCGAAGATAGGGGTACACTTCTGGTTGGGCCAGAGGGGTGTGTGGAAGTGAGGGAGTTGGAAGAAGGCGTTCTTGTGGTGAGAAGAACCTGGCACGAGAAAAAGCAGTCTCCAGAACGGCTAAATTTGCACCGAAGACAGCTCAAGTCGTGCCCTCTAGTCCAGGTGCGTGACACCAGGGGACTGCGTTTCCTCCGATTTTTGTTTCGAATATATTGAATGCACTCGCACGAAGTATAAACTTCTTTTCGTGCTCGTGAGTCTTACTCCGGTAGCGGTTGCATCTTTGCACCCAAATATTTCTCGCTGATGGAGGCCCTCAACTCAGAAGCCTCAAGAGAACTTCGGTGCTACCCCTCCCGCAGCACGTGTCTTCTTTTTTTGCGGGCTTCATAGAGCTCATGCATGAGTCCTTGTGACATGTGATGCACATCCACACGGTGCTAAAGGGCGATGAAATGTATCCGCGTTCTTTAACGTGTCGCCGCAAACCCGTAAATTTCTCTTTTATGCGTTTGACACCTTTCAACCTGTCTTCAGCTGTATTGAAGCTTTGACACTGTTCGTACCTGTCCCCGTCCGTAAAACGTGAAATTGTGACACCGTTTCCACCCTGCCCTCGTCTGCGTACCTTGAACTTGCCGTATCAAGGAGGAGAGCCGGTTGAGGCTGCTGAGCTATTAGACCAACATAATCAGCGACGCGAGATATCTGCGTTCTCTGTAGTATCGCCGTGAACCCTTCGCTGTTCCTACGACACCGCTTTAATCTGCCCTCGGCTGAATAGCTTGAACCTTTGACACCGTTTCAAACCTACCCTTGTCTGTATAACGTGCGAAGGGGGACAGCCGGTTGAGGCTGCTGAACTACCAGAACAACCTCATCAGCAAGATCACCAACTTGGCTAACTTGCCGAACCTGATCTTCCTCGTGTACAACTTCATCGACACTAGAACGTTTCTTATCAGAGGGCCCGTACTGTACTGCTTTTGTGCCTTTGACACCTTTGCAACCGTGTACAACATAAAACTTTGACACCGTTTATAACCTGCCCTTGTTTGTATAACGTGGCGAAGGGGGACAGCCGGTTGAGGCTGCTGAACTACCAGAACAACCTCATCAGCAAGATCACCAACTTAGCAAACCTACCGAACCTGATATTTTTGGATCTGTACAACAACCTCATCGACACTTTGGAGGGGTCACTGTCCACGATGAGCTCCTTGCGTGTCGTCATGGTGGGAAAAAACAGGATTGAAAAGGTGACATGACGATTGTCGCTATTAATATTCCTGTTGTCTCCCTCGAACGCGGAAAACAACTAATGTCTTGAATTACATGGTATTGTTTGTATTATCATATTAATCAAATATATCTCCCCCACCACACCACAGCTACTATTCTGTATCGCGTGTGGTCATGGCGGGGAAAAACCACACCGGAAAGGTGACAAAAATATTTCCGCTAGTAAGTGCGGTGGTAGGTCAGGCGCGATGCCAGCCGCGTTTGGGCACATGCTATGGTAGCGGTCACCGATGGTTTTTTAGGTTCTTCACGCGAGGAGCTCAATATACCTCACCCATTAACTGACGTTGGCTAAAGACGAAAGTCATACCGGATGCGCAAACCCATGGTCTAGGTATATAACGCATACTATGGTAAAAAACCTACTACGGGAGAACATAGTAATCAGGACCAAATACTATTAGTGAAAACAGGGGAATATATAGGTTTTTGTGCATATCGTGGGTTCTGACTACTATGGTCGTCCGTAATATCAATAGTGTAGCTCGACGATATTGATTAGTTATTATGTTGAGGAGCCTCGTCAGTCAGAGCTACTTCTGCCAAAAGTGCTACCCTCCCGTAGCACACGTTCGGGCCAGCTTTACGGGTTTCCTCTCAAGCCTAACAATTCAAACCACGTGGATGATGAATTAATGGTTTACGCAGATATCGAATCTGGACCGTCTACGTAAACTGGACGTGCTCGATCTGCACTCCAACGCCATCCGAGACATGGAGGGACTTGACAGCTTGCAGGATTTGCGGGTGCTAAACCTAGCTGGGAATTGTCTAAGGTACGGATGGTCTCGTGGCCCGCAACGCTTCGGCGCTCGAGGGTTGCGTGCAGCCCACATCCGGCCGCGGTGACTCAGGAACGTTCCTCGCCCCGGGAAATTTCCAGCGCATGCCACGGTAGAGATGCATCTACAGGTTCTACAGGTTCAGAGGCTCCTCACTTGAAGAGCTCTGTACGGACCAAGCCCAAAAACAATCTTTTATGAGGAAAATGAAAGTGCAACTCGATGAACCATCTCATGGCCTACCTGGTATCATAGGTATTTAACGAATGGTATATAGTGAGTCTAACGATATCGGGTAGTTCCTCAGTTCAGAAGTACCGTCTGCCAGAATTGTTTTGGTCAAAAGCCAAAAGAAAGTGCAGTATCCCTATCGCAGCGCGCGTCACATGACACTTCTAACAGACACATGCTACGATAGAGGTGCATGCACCATTTTGTTTCTCGGGCTCCTCACTTGAGGAGCTCTAAACCGCACCCAAAAACAGACTGTGAGAAGAATGAAAGTGCAACCCGATGACCAAACCTACGGCTTAGGTATACCAAAAAATCAGATTGCAATAAAATAATGATATTCCGACGAATTCGGGTTAAGAAGCCCCGTCATTCAGAAACAAAAAAGCCGAAAAGTGCTACCTTTAACGTACCACGTGTCAACATACACGGGAATGCACATGCATTGGGTATACCTCCTCTGCCGAGGAGCCTCGTCAGAGGTGACCCGGCCCGACCCGTGATTTTTGAAAACCTCCTGACCCGACCCAACGGAACCCAACCCTTGAGATTTCGAACACCTCCCGACCGGACCGGATTGGATCTGCGAGAGTTTGAAAACGTCCTGACTCGATCCACCGGTCGAGTATTCACCAATGAAAAGCCCTGGAAAATGCCCCCCTCTACCACAGCGTTTGCTCTAATCGGCGCCTGAAATTTCTCCGCAGGACTGTCGAAAATGTTAGCTGTCTGACGTCTCTAACGGAGCTGAACCTGAGGAGAAACAGCATCGAGAAGGTACGATATCTACCAAAGCTGTAGGTTTAGTAGATATGATGCTACGGTGGGAGGGGGTGCCAATTTTTCTTAGACTTCTCCCATGAAAAGCTTTCAGATTCCTCATCTACATGAGGAGCTCTCGGATTTGTCACATGAGGAGGTCTCAGAGTCTGCACATGAGGAGCTCTCAGGTTCTTCACACGAGAAGCTCTCGAATTCCTCTTACGAAGGGCTCTCAAATTCCACACACGAGGAGCTCTCAGGTTCCGTACATGAGGAGCTTTCATAATCCCCACCTTTAGGAGCTCTCAGTTTCCTCACATGAGGAGCTCTCAGACTTCTCACATGAGGAGCTCTCAGATTCATCGCATGATGAGCTCTCAGGTTCCTCACATGACGAGATACCAGATTCCTCACACGAGGAACCATCAGATTCCGACACATACTACGATAGAGGTGCTTCATTTTGTTTCTCGGGCTCCTCACTTGAGAAGCTCTAAACCTGACCCAAAAACTGGTTTTGAGAAGAATGAAAGTGCACCCCAATGAGCAAACCCATGGCCTAGGTATTCAAACATATCATATTGCAAAACAAGACTGACATTCCGACGATTTTGGGTTAAGGAGCCCCGTCATTCAGAAACAAAAAAGACGAAAAGCGCTACCTCTATCGTAGCACGCGTCTTCCTCGTAAGACGAGCTCTTGGATTCCTCACGTGAGGAGCTCTCGGGTTTCTCACATGAAGAGGTCACATATTCCATACACAAGGAGCGCTCAGGCTCCTTACATGAGAAGCTCCGAGCTTCCTCACAACATGAGGACCTCTCAGATTCCTCACATGAGAAGCCATCAGATTCCTTACACGAGATCTCAGATTCCTCACATGAAAACAATCAAATTCAATACATGAGCCACTATTAGATTCATAGCTCTGAGATTCCTCGCATGAGGAGCTCTCAGTTTCCTCACATGGGGAACCCTATATCGCATCAAGCAACCTACTTTGATAAGTTGTGATGAACGTAACCATTGGCATCATGTATTTGTACATAGTTGAGATTGTGTGCCTCCTTTTGCACGTATATGCGTGTGGATATTTGCATGTCTATGCGCCCGCTGATTTACGATTTTGGCGCGATCGGTCAGGTGGCGGAGCTGGACGCGCTGCCTAAACTACAGCGTTTGTTCCTGAGCAACAACAGGATTGACACATTTCAACAGTGTCGGTGCATCTTCTCCGTCGAGTGAGTGATGCCAACGTCAATTGTGTGTTTGCTATACAACACGACCCGGTTATGTCCCTCTTTGAGTACATTGCCCGTCATTAAAGGTCGACAAAATAATACCGTTTATGAAAGGTTCCACGACTCTGACTGTCGCGTTCATCCTTGAGTACCTGTCAACAAGAGTCAGGAAGCTAACTCTGGCACTGCATGAAGCGAGTCTGACTATTACTGCTCTCCTTGCGTCTGATCGTCGCCCCCCCCCCACTCCCCACTTTGTGTCAGATCGTTGCTAGTCTATAGAAAGTGTGCTTGATGTGCTTGACTTGAGTCTGAACCTCATGCCCCCCCCCCCCTGCGCTAGTGTTCAACTGTCACCCCTCGTCCCTTGTTTCAGGTCTTTGCTAGCGCTGGGCAGAGCGGTGTCTACGTGTTATACCCCCACTTGCCTCTGACTGTCCTCCCCCCCCCCCCTTTTCCTGGGTCAGATCTTTGCTGGAGCTAAGTCTGGACGTCCTTCCTTGCTGCCGACTATCCCCCTTCTCCCCTCTTCTTGTGTCAGGTCTTCGCTAGTCTCACGCGAGTCTGGCTATTATGCCCAACCTACGTCTGAAAGTTATGCCCCCCCCCACCTTGCCTCTTCCTGGAATGAGCCACTCCCCGCGCCCCTGTGTAAGATATGTATAAGTTAAGCCTGGACGCCATTCCTTGGGTCTGCCTATCATGCCCACCCCCCCCTGGTTCGCACTTGGTGTACGCGATGTCTGCCTGGTCGGTGAAAGCCCGACGTGCTCCGCTCCCTTGTAGGAATGCGAGGTCTACGGTCAGACGGCTACGGCCATGCATGAAATGAAATGACCCCCCCCCCCCCCGCGCCCCCGTCTTGTGTCAGGTCTTTGCTAGAGCTAAGCCTGGATGGAAACCCCGTAGCGGGACAAAACGGCCTCGGCTCTAGTTACCGGCGATATATCCTCCAACACCTTCCTGGACTGCACCACCTCGACTTAAAGCGGGTCACCAATCATGATCAGGCCTTTCCGTTGGAACAGCGTAATCCGACAACCAACGCAAACAACTTGCCGGTCCGCCATCCCCACACGAAGAGCATATCGCTGGCAGCACTTGGTTCGATATCTTCGACTACGTATAACGCGCACAAGAATGGTAACAGCAACAATAACAACAATAAAAGCAGCAGCAACTACAACAGCAACCACAACGCCAGCAACAGCAGCAACAACAGCAACAACAACAGCAACAGCCACCACCACCACAACAGCAACAATGACACTACCAACAACGACAACAACGACAACAGCAACGACGACAACAACAACAACAACAACAACAACAACAACAACAACAACAACAACAACAACAACAACAACAACAACAAC